>SNQJ01S0179101.1:0-19581 GCA_010110895.2 Picea sitchensis | reverse complement strand
GTGAATAAAACAAAATCTAGAAAAATAAAAAATGAATTTAAACTAACTATAACTTATAAACAAACATTATTTATATTTTCCTTTCAAATATGATCTTAATTCCAGAAGCTTCAAGAGAATAAAATCAAACAAATCATAGATAATTCTTTTTAATTATTATTATAAGATGCAAAATGAAAAAAGAATTTAATTAATTAATATCACCAAATGATTTCATAAAAATGATAAACCAACCAAGGTATTATTTGATAAAGTATTGAACACATTATTCAAGATAGTCAAACTTGTTAATGAGCAAAAGAATAAACACATAATCATAATTTAAACAAAAGTTAACATTTGATAAAAAATTAAAGTTTTTGTTTAAATTGAGATTTTTTATGCTCGTTTTTAACTTTTGACATATACTCTTGTAATAAATGACTCATACTAAAGAGAATGTCTTAAGTTTGTCTCAAAGCAAGCCAAGGAATGGAACTATTTGAAAAGGTTGATTCTGTAGCTCATTATAATTATCTAGATTTTAATAGGGGCCCTTTAAATTTTGTAAAAATATAAGGGGAGTTGTTGGGGCCCAACACCCCTTTAATTAATTAACTTTTTGACTTTAATGTTTTTGCCTTGGAAAGTGAACCCCCTTTAATTAATGCCATGTAGATGCCATGTCACACTGAAAATCTTCCATATGTCGAAGCTTGATCCTGCCACTTGTCACCTTTGGAGCCAACCACCCCTGCTATTTATAGAAACTGCTAAAAGTTGGATCTCGCTCCTTAAATTTAGGAAACTATCAAAAACATCCAGGATGATTAGGGGAACACCGCCATGTGTCATGTGTCTAAGAATAAATACTATTAAAAATAGATTGTCCTCACATGTCAATGATATCATACTCATTGAATTCAATTTTCTGAGAGAATTCCAAATATGCAATCAGAATCAACATGCGAGCCCTGGTGCTCCACCTACTAAAAATAGAAATACCATGCATGTCACCAGGAAAAGGTCCAAAAGACACAAAACGTGTCAAGGATCAATACTGCACACTCTAAATCTCAATCTAAGGCTTGGAGCTCAAGCTGCTAAAAATAGAAAATTCTTGCATGTCACCCGGAAAAATTCCATCAGGCTCAGTATCATGCAAGGACCAACTTTGTATGCTCAATACTGTCAAATCAAGCTCCAGTCATTGTCTCCTAAAAAGTAGGGTCACCTGTTGTATGTAAACATCTCTCTCAAATGCCTAGGAAACCAAGCTAGCTCTAACTCTAAAACAGAAACAACCATATATCGATCATGTACATGTCTCTGATGGGAACTAACCTCTGACTCACACACGTGCTAAACTATAGGAAAATCTTTGAATGCCAACCAAAATAGTGCATGTTGGCTCTTAACCATCAAGATTTTCTAGGGTAAAAATCTAGGGGCTAACAGGTCTACAATCTTCCATTCGAAATCTCTTCAAGATCTCAACTGCATACTTACCCTACACAAGGAAATCTCCCTTGGTCTCTGCCAAACCTCCAACCCCAAGAAGTAATGCATCATGCCAATGTCCTTCATCTCAAACTCAATTGCCATATCTCCCTTGCACCCTTCTATGAGCTTCTCTGATCTTGTAAGGAACAGGTCATCTACATACAGCACCAAAATGAGCAGATCAACCTCAACAAATATGAAATATAAGTTGGGGCCTGCTTAACTTTTTGTCAAGCCCATACTCTACAGGTATCCATTGATCCTGGAATACCATGCTCTCAATGCCTGCTTGAGTCCATACAAGGCATTTTTTAGCCGACAAATATGGGACTCCTTCCCACTGATATCGAAGCCCTGAGGTTGCTCTATGTACACTTCTTCCTCAATTATCCCATTGAGGAAAGTTTTCTTTACATCCATCTGATGTATCCTCCATCCCATAGTGGAGACTAAGGACATCATTGATCTAATGGAAATGTACCATGTGACCAGAGCAAAAGTCTCCTTGTAGTCTACTCCCTCCTTCTGGGACCCTCTCACCACAAACCTCGCTTTGTAATTCTCAATGTTGCCATCTACACCTTGCTTGATCTTGTACAACCACCTGAAACTTACCACTGAATTCCCCTCTAGTCTTGGCATAATGTCCCATAAATCATTCTTCATGACGGAGGTATACTCCTCCACCATCGCATCACACCATACATGTTGGTCTGCTCCCTCCTGAGCACTGAAAGGCTTGGAATCTATGATGTTGCTCATCAATGCCATGCAGTTTGAAAACTTCTTAGAAGGTCTGCTCTCCCTCAATGTGATCCTAGGAGCCTCAACGTACTCATGAGCATCCCTCAATGTCTGAGTGAACCATTGAGGTCTCCGGACAGAACTGGAAGGAGCGGTTCCTCCTCCCCACCTGAAGGTTGTTGCCCCGAATTGGAAGTTGTTGGTGACCCTGGCTCAATCTCCAAAGCTTCCTGCTCCTTGTCCTCTGTCTCTAAAATAGGCTAATGAGACTTCCTGGAAGCAAAGTCCTCCCTGAACTCTACATCCCTACTTATGATTGTCTTCCTCTAATTTGGAATGAAGACCCTATAGGACTTTGAAGTCTCACTACAACCCACAAACAAACCCTTCTTGTTGGAGGCCTCCAACTTGGTCCTCTTCACTATATGAATATAAACTAGACAACCAAAAATGAGAAAAATGACTTACCTCTGGTTTCACACCAATGAATGCCTCATTTTGTGTCTTGTCCTCCAAGATCCTGCACATACACTTGCTCTGGACGTAAATTGTTGTGTGGCATGCTTCTCCCAAAGAAGCATCGACAAGTCTTGGTCATGAATCATGGCCTTAGCAGCCCCTATGATGGATCGATTTTTCCACTCTAGAACTCCATTCTGTTGTGGGTTGTACGAAACAGTCAACTCCCTCTTCATCCCTTCCTCCTTGCATAAATCCTTAAACTCATTGGAGGTATACTCACCCCCATTGTCCGATCTCAAAACCTTGATCGTCTTTCCTATATGGTTCTCAACAAGAGCTTTGAATTCATGAAACCTACTAAAGACTTCATCCTTGGTCTTTAGGAAGTAGATCCAAGTTTTGTGAGAGAAGTCATCAATGAAGGAAACATAGTAAATGCATCCTATGATTGATGCTACTAACATCGGTCCACAAACATCTGAATTCCCAAGATCTAGGATCGCCTTGGACCCGTGCTCACTACTTGGGAAACCAGCCTTGGCATGCTTACCAAGTGTGCGCCCTCTGCAGACAACCTACTACTCAATATTGAAATCTAGAAGACGCGTGACTATCTCCCTCGGAATAGGCAACACCTTTTGATGCAGGTGCCCCAACCTCTTATGCCACAACTCACACAAGTTGTCTATCTTATGAACTAGGGCTCGAACAGGTTCACCCTGCAACTTGTATAAATTGCCTTCCCTAACCCCGATCACCTGAGCTATTGTTGGGATAGAATCTTTTGTTCTAATGAAGACTTGTTGTTTCTTGAACTCTAATACAAAGCCCTCATTTAATGTCGTGTTTAAGGTTTAATTTGAAGGATAGCTTGTTGTCCATGGTTATCTCTTTAAACATCCATTAAAATAGTAAATACACCTATGATCTTTTCCACTTTAAATGTTGAAAATAAACATGCACACTACAAAAATATACTCAAAGATTTTTGGTCAACATGACCCTGGAAAAACCCCCATGGGGAAAACCAGTTGAAGATGAAATATATTATAGAGCTCTTAGAGAAATATTACAACAAATAAATGAACATGAGGAACCTGATTTACAACAACCAAATGATCTCAAGCTTGGCAGCTAGTTTCTCCTTGAAGTGTGTGCCCAAGTCTTTGAGATTTGCGCCCGTTCCTTGCTACCCTCTTGCTTGGGATGTGTGCATGTTGTAGCTTGGTGCGACCTCTTCTCAAGTGCACCCCCTCCTCTTCACTTGTGTGCCCTCCTACTCAAGTGTACCCTTTCTCTTAGCTTGGTGGGCCCTTCTACTCAAGTGTGCCCTCTCTCCAAGCTTGTGCACCCTTTTGCTCAAGTGTGCCCTTTTCTCCTCTCTTCTCTAAATCGTCTTCTCCTCCTCCTATCTTCACTTCTCATCCAAGTGAAAAAATGAATGCCCTTTTCCTCCTCTTTTCCTTTAACCTCATCATTAGGTTAACCTAGGAACCAATGGTTCGAATTAGATCTTAGCCAACCAAGATCAAGGGTGGAGATTAGATCTCCCCCTTTACTTAAGTTCCCTAAGTCACTTTATGATTAAAAGCTCATAAAGTCATGACTTTATAACATAAAGTAAAGTGGGGGAGGTTTACTTTTCCCCCTTTAGTTTTAGACACTCAATAACACTAGGGGACCACTTCCCAAGGTACAAAAACTCAACACTCCCTCTTACCGAGGAAAGTGTTCTTCACCACTCTCATCTTGCCTTTAAAGTAGACATGTTTGCCCCTTGGCAAAGGCTTTGTGAGAATGTCTGCAATTTGCTTATCAGTAGATATGTACTCAAGTTGAACTACTCCTCTCTGAACCCAATCACAGATGAAGTGGTATATGATCTCTATGTGCTTTGACATGTCGTGAAAGACTGGATTCTCAGAGAGTTTGATACAACTCTGATTATCATAGTGAATCAATTTAGGCCTCAACTCATGACCAAATAGACCAACCAATAACTTGTGAAGCCAAATAGCCTCACAGTTAGCCTGACTAGCTGCCATATACTCCGCCTCTGCAAAACTCAGTGTCACTAACTTTTGTTTCTGACTAAACCAGGAAACAACTCCTGATCCCAACCCGAAACAACACCCTAAAGTGCTCTTCATGCCAACTGCACATCCTGCCCAATCTGAGTTTGTATAGCCAATCAATCTGACCCCATCACCTCTGACATAATCCAAACCATACTCCATTGACCCTACTATATACCTCAAAACATGTTTTACTGCTATCAAGTGCACTCTCCTAGGCTTCACCATATACTAACTGAGAGCATTCACAACAAAACCAATATATGGACTAGTGTTGACCAAATACATAAATGAACCAACCAACTGACGATATCTCCTACCATCCACCAACTCAGACTTGGAAGCACTAAGCTTCTTCTAGTTGGTGACCATAGGTGTTGACATGGGTCTGCAATCCTCCATCTAAAATCTGCTCAAAATATCCGTTGCATACTTCTCCAGTCCCAGAAAGACATGCCCACCCTCCTGCCAAACCTCCATGGCCAAGAAATAGTGCATTGGTCCTATGTGCTTCATCTCAAACTTTGAGGCAAGACCCCTCTTACAATCAGCTATGAGCTCCTCCCCTCCAGTGATAAACAGGTCATCAACATATAGGATAAGAATGAGAGTATCCTCTCCACAAACAATGTAGTAGAGATTTGGATCCACCCCACTCTTCTCAAAGCCCATTTGCAGCAAGTAAGAGTCAATCATGGAATACCAAGCTCGTGGAGTTTGGTTTAGACCATACAGTTCCTTTTTCAAGAGGCGCACGTGAGACTCTCTCTCAAACACCTTGAACCGTTGTGGTTTCTCAATGTATACCTCCTCCTCTATAAGACCATTCAGAAATGTTGTCTTCACATCCATCTAATGGATCTTCCAACCCATCTCTGCTGCAACGACCACAAATCGAGCCTTGTGTTTCTCAATGCTGTCATCTACAACATACTTAATCTTGTATAACCACCTGGAATTCACCATTGAATTCCCCTCTGGCCTAGGCACCACCTCTCACACACCATTCCACATAATGGAATCATACTCCTACATAGCATCTCTCCAAACATGTTGGTATGATGCATGCTCAAATGTAGTGGGCTCGGAATCTGTGATTGATCCAGATTATTTTCGGCACGAAATGAGAGCAGAGGTATAATAAAGAAATGCACAAAAATATCGCAGATATCCAATAATATAACAGAAATGTATCAGAGATGCAACCATAAACACAGAGATACAGTAATACACGATTTCTATTAAGGAAAGAAATGTACAGAGACTGTAAAAATACAGAGTGAAAGACTCGCTAGAATGGTGGCAGCATATCTATGAGAAGAGATGTGACGGCTAGTCGCATTCGCAAGAAGATGATTGTTACAATGAGGCTCCAAAGGCCTTTTTAACATAAGAAAAATCCAAAACCCTAACCCCGGAAGATGAAAAGCCAAAAGGTTTGTAGGTCGCGATGGGGGTAGTTGATACGTCAACTTCCCGGGGGCGTAACTTTTGCATACGATCTTTGTTTGGGGCGCTCGATACACCGTTGGAAACGTCTAACTAAGAAGAACAATTTTCAACTGGTCCAAGCCAAGGCTTTTGATAGTTTCCTAGACCCCAAATCCCCAAAAAACGTCTTTTAGGGCCTCAAAACAACCCCAGAAGTTTGGAACCCGAAAAACTATCGAAAAACTACCAAGATGGAAAACTGTTTTTCGAGCCCATGGAATAGGTGGGTGGCCACTGATATCCACCTGGATAGATCCTCCCTCCTTAGAAAGCAATGGTCTCGATTTCTTTGAGTTCCTGGGGGAGAGGGGGAAGCGTTTACTGAATCTGAATCTTGGTTAGTTGCTTGCCTTGCTGGAGACGTCGCGTTGCTTGGTTTGTGGAAGGCTGTCAAGAACCTGTTGTTGGCGACGTTGAATATGTTCAATCGGTCAGTCTACATGAGATGATTGTGTGCAGACAAAATATTTGTGCTTTGTTGCAGTCTTATCAACCCGCTTCTGTTGGATACAAGGTGCTTGGGTCGAGGCTGTAGTGGTTGCAGTATCCTCCTGTTCACCTTTTGAACAGATTGTGAAGAAGCTGAATTTTGTAGTATGAGATACTACCTTGCGGCATTGTTTAGGTGGGACAGTAGTTGGAACTACCTCTGGTACTCTGTAGAGATGACCACCCAAATTAACAATGACACTACGGGGTCGAGACTCATAAATAGCATGGCGCTTCCACATATATGGTTGGCCCAAGAGAACATCACANCGCTTCCACATATATGGTTGGCCCAAGAGAACATCACAGACATCTAGTGGAGCAACATCACATAATACCTCATCCTTGAAGGGTTGGATGCCATATGACAATCGGCATTGCTCGTTGACACAGAGATCTCATCCTTGGCGAAGCCACCCGAAGTTGTATGGCTACGGGTGTGGTGTTGTCGACAATCCCAACTGTTTGACGAACTCTGTTGAGATGAGGTTCTTCTGGCTTCCGCTATCAACAATAAAATGTAGTGGGGTGCCCTTCACCCACATCTGTGAATGAAAAAGGCGCTTCCCCTCTTGAGAATCTGTTGGTTCTTCTAGTTGAATTGTTGTTATCACAACAATAGCAGTGGGGTCTGTGTCGATGATCTGTCTTTTACCAGTATTTTCAAAATCAGATTCTGAATCAAGGTTCGGCTGCTTGTCTTTGATCTCGGCCACCAATGACTGTTTTGAGCGACATTCATCGGTATTGTGCCAGGTGCTTTTGTGGAAATCGCACCATTTTTCGGTGTCCTTCTTTGTCTTCCCGTGACCCTTCTTTTCCTGTGGTTTGGACTGGTTTTCGGGAGACTGTTTATTAGGGTCGTCTTTATCATACTTTGGTTGTTGCGGATTTGCAGACCTGAACTCCCGTTTGTTCTGGTACTTAAATTTATGCTCGATTTTAACAGCATATCGATAAGCAACACCAAGTGATGTGATGTCCAGAAAATCCATTACAGTTTGGAAGTATCTATGTAGAGCCCCACGGTATTTTAGAACCAAATGTCGTTCGGAGTCTTTGATACCCAGCTTGGTGCACAAGGTATTGGAAGGTATTGGTGAACTCCAGAAGTGCTTGGACCCTCTCTTACCGTAGTGTGGTCCATCTCATGTACTAGTCCTCATAGTTGCCAACAGGGTAATAGTGTTCCTTTACCGCATCCACAAAAAAATCCCAAGTGGGCTCGGCCCCATATATTCTAGACTCCTATGTAGAACCTTGCTCCCAGTAAGTTTCCCACCAATCTTTGGCATGGGGGAGATCTTTAAGAACTGCGAAGGTGATCTTTTCCCTGTCAGAAAAATTATGAACAGAGAAATAACCTTCTAACAGATTTAACCATTTGTCTAGGGCATCCGCATCTATCTGAGCTTCAAATATGGGAATATCAAAATTAACCTATACCTTGAAAGGAGAGGTGATTCCAAAGTGGCTATTTGATGAAGATGCATCTGTTGCTATCGGCAAGTGTTGAAGGATGTGGGAAAAATTCTCCATCATTTCGTCCCTTTGTCACGTGAGAGCTTGCTCAAGCAACAGATTCATAGAATCGTCTGCTCCGTCGTTTTTCTTTTCTTCCGCCATGGAGGGTTTCTTGAGCATGCGAGAGCGATTGTCCTCAATAGAGACAAGCTCGAGACCCAACTTGCTATTCTCGGACCTCGTCGAGGACACGTACTGAAAAAAACGATCAAGAGCAACCTGCTCTGATACCATTGATCTGGATTGTTTTCGGCACGAAATGAGAGCGAAGATATAATAAAAAATGCACAGAGATATCGAGGATATCCAATAATATAACAAAAATGTATCAAAGATGCAACCATAAACACAGAGATACAATAATACATGATTTCTATTAATGAAAGAAATGTACAGAGACTGTAAAAATACAGAGTGAAAGACTCCCTAGAATGGTGGCAGCTTATCTATGAGAAGATATGTGAGGGCTACTCGCATTCGCAAGAAGATGATTGCTACAATGAGGCTCCAAAGGCCTTTTTAACATAAGCAAAATACAAAACCTTAACCTCGGAAGATGAAAAGCCAAAAGGTTTGTGGGCCCCAATGGGGGTAGTTGATACGTCAACTTCTCGGGGGCATAACTTTTGCATACGATCTCCGTTTGGGGCGCTCAATACACCATTGGAAAGGTCTAACTGAGAAGAACATTTTTTTATTAGTCCAGGCCAAGTGCCTTTGGCAATCGCCTAAACCCCAAATCCCCAAAAAATGTTGTTTAGGGCCTCAAAATGGCCCCAAAAGTTTGAAACCCGAAAAACAAATGAAAAACTGCCATGATAGAAAATCGTTTTTCGAGCCCATCGAATAGGTGGGTGGCCACCGATATCCACCTGGATCAGTGATTCTAGTCACCATGGCCAAGTACGAACCAAACCTCTCTAGTGCTCTGCTCTCTCACATCAACCTCCGGGGCTCACCAACTAGCTCCTCGGCTTCCTTCAAGATCTCTTGAAACCATCTCGGTTTCCTCTTCCCTTAAGTAACCTCCTGTGGAGCAATACCCACATGCCCCTCAGTCTCATCCATAGATCTCACTATAGATGTCTGAGATCCTGAAGAAAGTGCACCTATGGTCTGTGTACCAGTCACATGTGATCTTGTAGTTGTGTTGGGTGGACCAGTCACCCCAGAACTAGGTGTACCAGACACTTGAGGTTGTGTCCCCTGGGATGCATCATCATTAATCTGTGCAACCTCCTCAACTCTGTCTCTCAACTCACAAGATCTATGAAAGGATCTATCCTCCTCAAATCTAAGATCTCTCCTGAGTGTTGGTATGTAGATCTGATAGGCCTTTGAGACCTCGTTGTATCCAACTAGGATCCCCTTCTCTGTTGTGGGATCCAACGTTGTCTTCTTCTGAGAAGAGACATGAGAGAAAGTTAGACGCCCAAATATGAGAAGGTGTCCAACATCTGGCCTCCTCCCAATGAAGGCATCTTCTGGAGTCTTGCTCCCCAAATCTCTATGTGGACTCTTATTCTACAAATACACTGCAGTACTACAAGCCTCGACCCATAAGAAAAATGGCAACCCTTGATCATACAACATAGACCTCGTTGCACCAACAATAGCCATGTTCTTTCTCTTAGCAACCACATTTTGCTGGGGTTGTAAGGAACGATCAACTGTCTCCTAATACCCTCCTGGGTGCAAAAGTCTTTGAACTCTGTGGAGGTATACTCAAACCCATTGTCCGACCTCAAGACCTTGATCTTTCTCCCTGTCTGGTTCTCCACAAAATCCTTAAACTCTTGGAACCTCTTGAAGACCTCACTCTTGGTCTTCAGGAAATGGATCCAGGTCTTCTCGAAGTGGTCATCAATGAATGTCACGTAGTACTCATCCACCCAAGGAAACTGATGAGATGGGCCTGCACACATCAAAGTGTACCAAATCAAATATTCATGTTGATCTACTGTCACTGCTCACGAGACATTCTTAGTGTACTTCCCAAGAGCACACCCCCTGCATACCTCTTGATGTTGAGTGTTGAACTATAGCAATCCTGTCACAATCTCCCTCAACACCCTCAAAGCTCCATGATGCAAGTGAGCCATCCTCTTATGCCAAAGCTCACACAACTGACGGATATTGTTGCTACTAGCCAAAGCATGTAATGGTTGAAAAATAAGTCTGTACAGTTTCCCATCACGAGTCCCAATCACTCTGGATGATGTGATATTGGACCCCTTAAGGTAAATGAGGACCTCATCACCTTGGAATGACACCTCAAATCTCCTATCCTAAATGGTGGAAATTGACATCAGGTTCTTCTTCAACCCAGGTACATACAAGATGTCCATGAACACCATGGGTGGCCTCAACTCCCTCTAAAAGGAAATTGTGCCATGCACAGCCACCTTGACTATGGTGTTATTCCCAATCATTATCTCTAACTTGATCCCAAACTCTGTAAGATCAGTAAAGTGCTTTCTAACACTAGACATATGATTGGATGCTCCATTGTCTATGTACCATACACTAGATGGCATCTCAACTATAGACAAACTGACAAGCAAGGACATCTCCCTCTCAAACTGAGAGGCGAACTCATCCTCCTTAGTTGATGTTGTTGTACCACCCTACTTCTCCTTCTTCCTATTGGGACACTGTCCAGAACAGTGCCCCATCTTGTTACAAGAAAAGCATTTAACTTTGCTCATATCCCTTTGTTGCTCACCTCCCTTCTGTTGTTGCTTAGCCCCACCCTTGGGACAATTCTTCGTCTTCTTCTTGCCCTTTGCAGAAAGAGAAAAATCCTCACCATCGTCCCCACCAGGATGTTGACTAGTATATCCTGAGCCAATCCTAAGCTCCTCCTGTGCAAAATCATCCCATAGCCTCTCTCAGCTAGGCATATGCTCTCTGGCTACAATGTCTCGTACAAAGTTGTCCCAAGGTTTGGAGAATCCATTTAAGGTTGTCCTTACCAACTCCGATGGATCCACTATCTCCCCCACGACTGTCAACTCATCACGAATCTAAGAAAACCTCGTGAGGAATGAGGCGACCGAATCAGTCTTCGTCATCTTAATGCCCCTCAATTTCTCTTGGAGTACCATCTTCTGATTTTAGTTAGGCATCTAGTAAAGGCTACACAAGGACTGCCACATCTGAAATGCAAAGTCCTTACCAAAGACATGAGGAATAATATGGTCTTTCACTGCATCTAGGATAGTCCTCTTGGCCTTGATGTTCCTCTTCCTAAACTCAACCAAGAGAATTGCATCAGTAGGAGGAACCAAAGGACTCTTCACAATGTCCCATAGCTCACCCTCCTCCAAGATCAAGACTATCCTAGCCTTCCCCAATAGCCTATCCTCCAACTAACATGGTTGCCCACAGATGAAAAACTACCAAAGAAATTTGTTGCCCACACACCAAGCTCAGGTGTGAATTTGAAGCTTCCAAGGTGAGACAAAAATCTACCCAACTATTTGTAATTTACCAGTCCTCTTTTGTGCCCTTAGGCTCTGATACCATGAAGAAATTTGACGTTCTTGAAGCTGATTGTTTAAAGGTCTCTAAATAGGTCTGTTTTTCCACTGTTTTGTGGTTGCCTTTAAGTTTGATTTGTTGCTCATTTAATGTTGTGTTTAATGGTTAATTTGAAGGATAGTTTGTTGTCCATGGTTAGCTCTTTAAACATGCATTAAAACAGTAAATACACCTCTGATATTTTCCACTTTAAATGTTGATAATAAACATGCACACTACAGAAATATACTCAAGGATTTTTGGTCAACAAGACCCTGGAAAAACCCCCATGGGGAAAACCAGTTGAAGATGAAATATATTATATAGATCTCTTAGAGAAATATTACAGCAAATAAATGAACATGAGGAACCTCATTTACAACAACCAAATGTTCTCAATCTTGGTAGCTAGTTTCTTCTTGAAGTGCGCACCTAAGTCCTTGGGATTTGTGCCCCTTCCTTGCTACCCTCTTGCTTGGGATGTGTGTTTATTGTAGCTTGGCGCGCCCTCTTCTCAAGTGCCCCCCCCGCTTATGATTAAAAGCTCATAAAGTCACTTTGACTTTATAACATAAAGTAAAGTAAGGGAGGGGTACTTTTCCCCCTTTAGTGTTAGGCACTCAATAACACTAGAGGACCGCTTCCCAAGGTAGAAACTCAACATCATTGACAAAGTCCTCTCCATTCAGGCTGGTGCATGCCAACCACAAGGGGTGTCCCTAGGATTCTTGTTTGTTGTCTGCCACCTGCAAAATATGCAAAACAACACAATATAACAACAACAAATGTTTCCAAATAAAAATTTTGAAGTGTTTTGGTGGAATCCCTGCAACCGTTAGCTCAAAATCAGCAAATAAAATATGTAGAAAGTGATATCAAACAACGGATTAATACCAAAATGATATGCTAAATAACTTTTGCAAATAATACAACTCACAATCTAAGACACCAACAAGACAAGAAGGCCCGATACAAGCACATCAAGACTTTATTTCTGCAAGTGTTAAGAGGTTGATTGTGCCAAGAAAACATGTGCAAAAATGGTGTAGTAGTGATCCCTGCATACAAAACAGAAGCTAGAAAGAGAGAAGAGGAGAAAAATCTATAGTGTAAAGCTGCCAACATAGAAGATCCAACCCTTTGACAATGGAGAGCTAGTGTATGTATAGCCCACGAGGGAGGAGAGGGCGCCTTGGGTTAGGTGAGAGGAAAAAGGTGGGCGCCCACCCATCATGAATGTGGTGCACCCTCTTGAGGGAGGAAATAGTGGAGAGGTAAAGGGGAAGTGAATTTAGGGAGAGTGGGAGTAAGGGAGAGAAAGGGGGAATTTGGTGGGTAAGGGAGATAATTAGGGAGAGAAAAAAGGTAGGCACCCTCATGACTCGTATATCACTTTGTGGACCCCATCGTGCACCAACTTAGTGCCAACTCATCCAAATGCTTTGCAGCCTGCCACATGTCACTCCTGAAAACTGCCACGTGTCACCCAACTCGGTGACCACTCCTACTAAAAATAGTATGTCTAAAAATAGACATGCCCAAAGATAGTAGTTTCCATAAAAATAGGATAACCCCAAATAATGTCCGAGACCACCAAGAGACTACTGCCAAAAATAGCATGTCTAAAAATGGACACTGCCAAAAATAGAAATTCCTTGGAAGTCAAAGGAAATATGCTCATCGAATTCGATTTTCTGTAAGGAATCTAGAAATGCAATCAGAATCACCATCTGGCCCCCCAATCTCCATCTGCTAAAAATAGAAAGTACTCGCATGCCATCCCAAAAAGATCTCACTTGATTCAGAATGTCATTGAGATCAATACTATATGCCCAAAATTGTCATGCAGATCTCGGGACATTGTCTTCTAAAAATAGGAAACTGGCCAAAAATAGCAATCTCTCTTAATCCATGGAAAACTATGTTGACTCTGTCTCTGAAGAAAAAACACCACTTAACCAATCTTTGTAACTGACCTCAGCGGAAACCAACCTTGGCATGCCCAAGTGTTATCTCTGAAAGAACCATCTGAATGTCAGTAAGTGAAAAACATTGGCCCCTAACCCTTAGGATTTCCAAGTGAGAAAATCGAGGAGTTAACAATGTGTGAAGTCGATTGAGTCATATTCATTGTAAAATTTGAGTGGAATGTAAAGAAGATCCCCTTTGTCATTATAATGTAAGTCATTTCTAAGCTGACGATATCGGTTCCTCATTGACATCAGTTGATTTCCAATTGACAACATCATGATCGAGTCGTCCTTCAGGTAAATGTAAATTGTAGACTCTAGTTCATTAACAAAGACCCCATGAAAGTATCCACGAAGAGTTCAACAAAGTAGTGAGCATACAAGCATTGGAGCATTAGCATTGAGCACTTGAATGAAGGATATTTTAGCATTGAAGATGACCACTTGATTGACCAGTGGGATTCAAACACTGGCTTGCAGAGAGTATTGATTCCAACATTCCCACTACAATGAAAAGAGAAGAAGGCATTAAAGAAAGACACATCAGTTGACACATACACACACACACAAAGAGCTTAAAGGACAAGATTATGACACAAAAACAATTGAACTGATTGAGCCCCCCAGTATAAGAGTTGTAGAATAGCTCCTTGGGTTGTGAGTTCAAAGGATAGAAAGGAAAGAAATGGTAGGTAGGCCAAAGTGATTCGCTCCACTGTGAGGTGTTGTGCAGGTGCAAGATGAGGATAGGACGAGCCATTCACCGTGCCAAAGGCAACATGGTGTAACAATAGGGAGGATCATTGTTGGGTGGGAGAAAATAACTAGAGACTCGTTGGTTGCATAGGCACCTACTAGATTGAAGATGAGGCTAAAGAGTAACAGGTCACGGTAGAACATTGTATATGTGTATCTTCCTATACTGTTGGGGGCTATTGTCATTAATTTACCTATGCAAACTAGTATGCATGGTTGATGCACAATAAGGATACTTCGATAGGAGAAGAGACCCAAGATGTCGTTGCACAGTTGCTTCAAGACAAAGCAAGACTTTGAGGATGGGGGAGATGTTTTGAGGCTTCTTAGGCCCTTGTAAAAGTCATCATACATTAAGACATTAGACATTAAGAATAAGTGAATATATGAATGTATATGTAATAAAGTACATGATAAAGAGAACCTAAAAAATGATTAGTTGGAGCGGGTATAAATGCTCCAACTGTCTCTCTATTGTATAAATACTCCCGAAGAAGGAATATGAACGTGGTTGGTTAACCTTCCCAAATATCTCTCTTGAGTAATGTGTGTGTGTTTGATGTGCTTGTTGCAATGTAGTTCCTTTCTTGAACGCATGTGTGTAATATCGAAGATTACAACAACATCCCATATGACTTTTTGAAGAGTATTTCAAGCCTCCACAAAATATTCAAAACTTATATCCTATAACTAGAGAGAAGTTAAACTAAAATGTTTAGAAAATTCTTAAGATGATTCCTATTTAACTTCTAGTGTTGCTCAATCAACACCTTGTATGTTGGAAAGCCAATGATAGCAGGGGCTAGGATCTCTATTCGTCACCACTCCTGGCTTGCTTCTCCTGGCTATGTAAACCCCCCTTAAATGAGGGAGCTAAACATGTCACTTTACTTGGGGGGAATCGGGCAATATCACCAACCATGCTTGACCGACCAGTCAAGCCCCCATTGGCATTAAATTAAATTTTCACTTCACTTGGGGGATATTGGGGAATATCGCCAACCTTGCTTGACCAACAATTCAAGCCCCCATTGACATTAAATTAAATTGTCTTTCTCAATTGTTGAGATGAAAAGGAAAAGATTTTGAAAAGAATATGCAAAATGGACTCTTTAGTGATTGGTGGCACTTTTGTTGTAGGGAATGTCCAAAAGAATATAACAACGGAAATTTGGGACATATTCTTCTTATTGTCTGCATTCACTAACAATTATTTTAGACGTGATACGGAAACCTCCATTGATGAACAAACTTTGAAATCCTTTCCTTCCATTTCACTTTCTTGTTTTATGCATTGTTTCTATTCTAGTAGATATGCAGCCCCAGTATTCACTATGTTAAAATTTATCAATGTCTATCCACTTTATGTTAAGATTTGGGTACCTTGGAAAGTGGCCCCCTTGTGTTTGTGAGTCTCTAAACACAAATGGGGAGACTATTACCCTTAATACTTTACTTTATGTTCTAATTTCACTTTGACTTAGGAGATTTAAGTCAAAAGTAAAATATGTCACTTAAGTCATAAAGTGACAATTAACTCACTTTGTGGGTGAATTAATAGACATAAAGCAAACTAAGAAAACTTGAGAAAGTGGGTTTTCTAAGTGAGATTTTTGGATTAAATCTCACCCATTGATTAGACATGGCTAGATTGAATCTAATCCATTGGTCTTTTAGGTTTGGCCAAAGAGAGGCTAAAGGAGGCAAAAGGGTAAGGATGAGGCTCTTTGTTCACTTGCTAACTTGAGAGATTTAGGTGAAGAGAAGAAGGAGTGAAGAGAAGACAGGTTGAGGGTTTGGAGTCTTGGGCGCATTCTTGAGGAGAGGAGGGCGCACAAGACTTGGAGGGAGCTCTAGCTTGGAGGAGGCGCACTTGTGAGTGACAAGGACGCAAGAGCTAGAGGATTTACAACATGGAGCGCAAGCTTTCATGGAGAGCGCAAGGCTAAGAGATGGTGTGTATCAAGCTTGGTAGGCGTGCATTAGAGTGTGGCTTGTTGGAGTGGGGGTGCAACCCAAGCACAAAGGGGTTGCTCATATCTTCAAGCAAAAAAGGAACTTCAAGAGGGCACAACACATCATCTAGTAGGCACATATGACAGAGGGCACATTCTACAAGGGCTAGCAGGCACAAGATTCAAGGGACTCCATTACAAGCTTGAGGACAAGCTTGGATTGTATCAGGCTCCTTATGTATTTACTTGTTGTAAATTTTACCTTGAGATCTCCAATATATGTCTATCTCTCAATCTGGTTTTCCCCGAGGGGGTTTTATCCAGGGTCATGTTGACCAAAAATACGTGTGTTAATTTTTCATGTATGCTTTGTTTAAATCAGCAATAGGATCTTGTTAAGATACTAGAGGAGTGTTATATGTTTTGAGGTTTTCATGTACTAACATTGGGTTACTAAAACTACTTGCAAGGGCATATATCCATCGATTGAGGGCACATTTCTTGTTAGAATTGAACATACATGTTTGTTGTCCTAAAATAGTAGCAAGGACAGATTTGGTTGACTAAACTTAGAGCCCAACAAGAGGTCAAAGACAAACCTGTTGGGCAGCCCTCATAGTTCCTCAAAAATCTACACCTTAGTTGTCGGAATTTGATTCATGTTATTTTAGTCTCTAAAACTATCTACCTGAAAAGTATTATATTGAGATAGCCATAATTCTTTTGTCTAGATATACAAGATTGCATTCAAGGAATACTTAACAAGCTCTCGGTCACCTGCTATCCTTATCCTTGTATTAATATCTTCATGGTCCTCCTGGGATTCCATTCACTTTAATAGAAAATCAAAATTGAGCTAGAGAGTTTCATCGTCTTTTGAGGAAGAAAGGAATGCATAATCTACTAAATGTGTGCATTTGTTCCCATCACTCTGTGAAAACAAAAAATGTAAGGTTATTTGCTAGTAGAAGTCATATATCTTTTTGTGTGTGCATGTTGCTTGTAAAAGTCAAAACATGCAGTGCAAATTGATATCATTGTGCATTCTCTGATCGCAAAGTTTGTAGCTAGGATAAAAGGCTATAAGGTAGAGGGAAAAATTGGCGTAACAGGAAACTATCCCACCCAATGTCACCACGATGGGAAGGCTCTTTCTCTTTAGGAAGGCTAGGCCCAGGGGAGACGTCCCCAATGACCTGGTGTTTTGAAAGGGAATAGGATAAAAGGACAAGGACAAATCCCCCCTTCACAGATCACCGCCAATCAGATAGTCCCGGCTAAACAACCAATAATAAGGTATAACCAAAGAAAAGAAAAGAAAATGCTTGAGACAACACAACAAGGAAACTGATGCGTGCAATCTTGGTTAGTACTTCATATAAATCAGTGACTATCTGATATTCAATATAAGCAATTTAAAAGTAAATGTCGACGAAGTCAATGTTTACAAAATAGCAATGATAAATGTATCACTTGTCAATAAATATAAGAATGATATGGCATCCAATATAATCAACCAATACTTAATCTAATAAATGCCCTCAACTACCATTTAATTGCTCATAGACAAAACGTCGTTGCATCAATGATATAATAGCAAAGAGTGACGTCAGCATTCAGGGTTAGTAGGTTAGGGTTTTGAGATTCAAAAGTTTTAAGAGTTTGTTTGAATAGCTTCACTTCAATGTTTGAGGACTCTCAGATTAGTGCCTTAGGGCTTAATGGAGTCATAAGTGAAGGACACAAGGGTTGAAGGAGATGAGATTTCAAAGGACTAGAGGGAAAAGTTTCGAGGTGTTGCTAAAGTAGAGCCTTAAAAACAAAACCCTAAGGGAGAGAGGCTCACTCCGGTGTTGCAAAAGCAAGGCCTCGTGCACTCTCCTCCTTCCTGGCAAACGGCTAGCTCAAAGACAAGATAAATAGACCAAGACAAGAGGGTTTGATGAGGGAGGTGTTGCTAAAGCAAGGCCTATCAACAAAACCTAGAAGAGTATGGCCCTGGTGTAGTAGGCCTAGGCCAGGGATGTCTCACTCGGCTTTCAAAAGGTACGGCTAGGAATAATTGAAGAGAGAGAGAGTAGCAACGACTAGGCTCTCTTCTTCTTCAATGGCTGAAAATTTCTCTTAAAGGGGACATGAGACAAGGACCTACTTGTGTGCTTGTCACCTAGGGTTTTGATTCAGCAAATTTATAAGCAAAATGCAAGAAATTTAAACTACAACCATTCAATAAGAAATTTTGCAGAAGAAACACTTACAATTAATGAAGAAATAACCATGCAAACCCTCGTTGTAACACCTTCCTTACAGAGAAACACCACAAATGCCAAAAAATCTCTTCCTTCAACAAGTGCGCATCACTTAGTTCCGCAAGAAACCCAAATAGGGCGCAAAAAATCAGACCTCACTATGAGTGAGTGAATTATGATGATCAAAATGAGAGTGAAAACCCTCAATATATAGTGTATCAATGACCTGATTTACTTTTTTAGGTCATAAAAAAGCCGACAAGGCCATAATGTCAAAATCATATTGTTTTTACATTAAATGCAAAGTAAATCTCTAATCAAGCAAAAAGTGAGACGTCAAACCCCTCTAAGGGAGACATTAGCCCTTTCTAGGGCTAGTGCAACATCCAGAAGCAAAACATTAGCCCTCCTTGGGCTCCTCCAAACTGCCACACGTGCCAACCACCCTGTCCATCTACCATACACTCATGATGACGTCACAAGCCTCCTGGTGACGTCCTGGGTCATCTGGAGCCAACGTCCCACTGCAAGTGGGTCAATCCCCCTAGGTCAAGCTCAGCCAAAGTGCTCCTGATGGAACGTCCTCTTCTTCTCTGGTGCAAAGGCCCTCATCCATCTCCATCCTGTCTCTGCCCCCTGATGGGGTCTCAACATCCACCTAGTGGGCTCTTTAGCCCCATGGAGGTTCGAACTGGTCATCTCCCCATGTGTACTGGTCCAAATGGTACCTGTCCGTTGGGCATGGTCCTGTACATCAAAAAGCTACGCCCTCCATGGGCTCATCAGTCACAGGGATCATAGCAATGTCAATCACATCTCATCATCAATATTATTAAACATATGCATAAAACCCCTAATACAT
>SNQJ01S0179100.1:0-14557 GCA_010110895.2 Picea sitchensis | reverse complement strand
CATGTCACCAATGGAAATGATTGTATTAGTGAAAATAAAACATCGAGAAGAAAGAGGACTTTGGGTTCCTTATTCCTCCAAGGGAGGGGTCTTGGACCCCCACAATTGAGTTATTCTTACAAATTTGAAACTTGAAAGAAATGGTGAAAGAATCCCAAGCTAACCCACTCAAAAGGTGATGTGGATTGCCCAAATGGAATGGTGCTAGCATGCTCTTGATGAGAAAAGAGGATTCCCCAAGAGAATAGCAGCAGCATAACCTTGCAAATGAATTCCTTGAAAATGTAGTGCACCCATGGCCTTGTTTTATAGCACCACTTTGAGGTATTGTGTAACCAGCTTTTAGTGTGAAAAGAGGATGTTTAGGGCACCTTTATGTCTTTGACCAGCCACCCAGTCGGATCGAGCCAAGATTTGGATCTCAAATCAACTTGGAAGCTGAATTAGAAGTGGGTGGGAGGCCGACCAATCTCATAAATGTGTCGTTCATAGGTGTGCACGGATTTTAGCGACCAAAGTCATGCATCATGCACTTTTTTTGCATTTATGGATGGCGCATGTGCGCGTGTGCCCTGTGTAGCCATAGCACATCTTGATTTTATAACTAGTTGTATAGTTTTGGACCTTTGGAAATGTTTTTTTGGTAATTTTAGTCCATGGGTGGACTCATAGCTGTTTGAAGATGCTGGATTCCTGTAACCATTTGTGGACGAAATTTCAGTGATAACAGAGGGCATGGTCCAGGTGGCTTCAGAGGAGAGCCTAACTGAATGAAATGTGGATACAAACACTGAGTATTCTGGACCAATCTTGAAAAGAATGGTAAGAACCATTTGCTTCTCCTCCTTAGATTTATCAACCTTGCAAGCCTTGAGTTGCGACAACAAATCCTTATATTTGGTAAAAAAATCTTGCATATTGTCGAATGTTTTTGGATCTAAAGTGAACAATTCCACCTAGAGCATATGTCCCCTCACCTCATCCCGTTTGAAAAAAATTCCTTCCATGGTGGTCTAGACTTCATCGGGGGTTTTACAGGAGGATATGTGAAAAAGGAGTTCAAGAGAAATGAGACTGCAAATAGTTCCATACGATTCAGATACTTGTATTATTCTATGGATGATGTGGATTTGGTATCTGTTCCCATGGTTAACCTATATAATCATTTTCTTTGAAGATGCAATTCCATCTTGTGCTTCCATGCAAATAAATTGTACGGTGTAAGAATTAATTCTTTTGGAAATTCCATTTTCCCGCTGTCTTCAAACTTCTGTACCTGCAAAAAGAGTCTGGTGTGTATTTTTCCTAGCAATCCATTGGCTCTGATACCATGTAAATGTGGATGAACCTGCAAATATAAAATCTAGCTAGCAACAGACATACACAATTAGCAGAAAAATGAGAAAAGACGAAAACGAGAGAGAGATAATCAAATAATTGTATTAACTAAATGAATGAATGATAATCTACACATGATATACTCTGTATAACTCAAATAATGTGCACTAGAAGAGAAGCCAATGCACCATAATGGTGGTCTAGAGTGATCTGGACACACACCGACAGTTACAAGAGTTAACTGCCACCTATTCTAAGTCAACTAGCCTCCCAATCCTCAGTTAATTGACTGAAAGCATTAGTAATGCACCACTCTGGTGATAATCCCAAGGAAAATGTGCATTAGCAGTGATGATCCCAATGCTACATGGTGATGGAACCAATTTGGCATCAATACTCCACTCAACTGATCCAATTGAAGTGTGAATTGAAGAGAATATTCCCCTAGAATGTAGAAAAACAAATATTCTCCCTAAAATGTAGGAAACTAGATATTGACTAATAAACATAGGGAAAACCTTAGGAAAACGAAATCCTAGGTGTGTGTGAATTTTCTCAAACACCTCTCAACTTATAGTTTTAACTAACCCTTTTCTAGTTCAACAACAACATTTGGTTGCCCAAAATCCTGCCCCTCCGCAAGGGGGAAACACATGTCATTCCCACCATGGGGATGCTTCCTCGAGCGCCTCTAAGGTCTATATCTTTAAGACAGTTAATGTAACGAATCAAACAAATAATTATGACACTCCAAGTAATCATGCCAATGAAAATACTATCGGTCATGCCTCCACATCCACTCCTCCATCTTCCAATCCTCTTCAAATTGAGAAACCAATTCGAACGTAGTGTTGCGCCCACCCAATGACACAATTTGAAAAGAGACATTTAATCCGAGTACCCGCGTCGTCCAAAACTACAATATCATTGAAGATTTGGTGCAAGCACCGTGTGCTATATCAACCCTCAAAGTTCTACAGAACTTTCCAAGTCAATGTAGAAACCTATTGTTAGCTATTGGGGCTATGGATTTAGAGGAATCAAATCTAATTATGTTTAATATGGACTATTTTAAGGAGAGGCTCTCACACCACCTAACATTCCAAATTCAAATTTTGGTTGGTGGAAATAACATCCATCGCACTATTTTGGATGAAGGAGCCTCCACCTGTGTCATGTCTTTGCCTTGTTGTAGATCCCTTGGTTCTCCTAAACTTAGCCAATCTCCTACCACCCTCAAAACGTTTGATGGACATGGTTTCCAACCTCACATACTTTTGCAATATTTCGCTATGACAATGAAGGGTAAAACCGTTTCGGTCGATATCGAAGTGGTTGATACACCCCTAGATTATAATTTGTTACTTGGTCATAGTTGGTTCTATGCAATGACTGTTATCGCATCTTCAGTGTTTCATATTTTACGATTTCCCCATCAAGGAAAAATTGTCACTGTTGACCAACTTGACTATATAACTCCAGATCTCTACAATTCTGCAACAAATAATGTCCATTTTCCATGACAATCTAGTATTGAGAGTGTAGGAGTAGGTATACTTAAGGATTCCTTTCTCATGGGGGTTTTTTATTTACCTTCTCCTGCCACCCCGTCGATTTCCATGATAAATATAATTTCAACTCAGGTGCAACAATCCCTAGAATCACTTGATCCTTTGGTAGTACCTGGTCGTTACGAGCATAGTTCTTTTCTTGTGTCAAGCTCATTAAAAAATGAAAAATATGCTTACGAGCATAGTTCATTGTCTTTTTCAAGCTTGTTAAAAAATGAAACAAACCCCCCTCCATTCGAATCGATTCTCACTCTGGATCAAATACTTGAACCTTCTTTTCCTCCATCTAGTGAAAATTTTCCTATTAATAACTAGACACCTAAACGAGGAAAGAAGAAGAGTTGTCAAAGGAAACGATGCTTGAGGGGAAGGTCTCTAGCGTCTGGACATCATGTTGGAGTCATGGAGGTATGGATCCACATTGTATCTTTGGTGGCCATATCCTTAGTCAATATTCTCATGGATATGCAGTGTGTTGGTCGACGACCATGCTTTGAGTCATCTCATATTCCGAGCATAGGTATGCCTCCCTCAGAAATGGAACATATATGTATATTGATTGTTGTTTGTTTGTAACTTCTTCCAGGTTCTCTTACTCCAACACCCTTGCATTGAAGAATTTGTAAAGTGTTTTGGCCATCAATTTCTCTTCTGACCTCACACTTTAGGGGGCATCTGTTACATTCATGGAAACCCATCCTGTTGACAAATGTGAAATCCACAAACTAAAAAATCATTATTGAGAACCCCCTGAACTCTGTTAGTTATTCAAATCGAAAGTTGTTTCTAGGAAAGAAAATCGAGGGTTCATTCTCATACCTATTGAGTCATTCTGATACTATTTGTCTCGGCTTTTAAAAAAAAAAATTCGTCATAAACCTGCGTCAAGTTCTTACTCATATTGCATGAGATCATTTGTGAATTCAAACTCATATTTTGTGAAGAACCCTCTGCTGAAATCCACGAGAGGACATGGGTAGACTGAGTATTTTTGGAATATTGGGGCCTCAACAACAAGATCATATTATAGACCCATTTAAGGGCACATGTCACTCACAAGGAATTGAACCTGGGTGAGGAGGGTAATAATCATTCCTCCCAACCATCCAAGCTACATCTAATGGACTGTCTGTTTTTTTTTAAATGTTATTTTTTCTTTTTATTTTTTAAATCTTGTTTATGGAGGTTTTTTCATAGAAACATTTTTCACATTTCCAATTCATGAATAAATTTTCACCGTTTCATTTGCTAAAATAAAATTAGTGCTACTAGAAAAATAACTTTTTGATTTGAAGATCAATTTTCCACGGTGGTATCAATTGTCAAGGCCACAATTTCAAACAGGTCACCATTTTAGCCTCCTCCAAAAAATGGTTCTATTGGTAGTGTCACTTTCTTAAACGGAGGTAAAAACACCCACTAAATACGACCTCTAAAAAAATGAGAACACTGGAGGGTTATTGTTAAGTTGGTAACTTTGATTTTAGGAGTCTTTTTTGGGGATTTTATCTATGATGGTAGAAGTATGCCACAATTTCAATTAGGTTGTAATTTTAATTACAAAAAAAAACTAATGCTACTAGGTAACATCAGTTTTCGATTGAAGGGTCAATTTTAAGGTTTTTTTTCCATGTTATCCCTAGTTCCTAGGGATAACTAAGGAGATAATGACTCGAGGCCCTTAGGTTGCATACATGGAGTACTAAGAGACAACTTGAGCAACAATGTCCACTTGCACAGTTAGAGACCCACCTTGCCACCACAGTTCTAGGTTCATAATGATGGTATCCACCACATCAACTTACTTCCGAAAAACATTGATTCTTTCTCCATGAGGTTCAAGCCATGTATTATGGTGAGTGTCATTTCAATATTTGAGGCATTTGAGTTTGTTGCATTTTAAACTACTTTTGATTATGTAACGTCTACTTGGAAATTATGCTCATTGCCTTGTTTTACCTTGGTGGTTGACATTGCACCCTAGTAAGTGGGTCACCCTTAGGGATAGGTTTTCTACTGGGAGGTCCTCTTAATGAGTCATTGTGCCATTCCTGACCATACTTGTCACTTTCCACACGGCATCCCCTCATCTCCTTACCTTTTGGGATTTTCGGGTGTACTAACCCAAGAAGGGATTGTCCCTCATTTCATGGGAAGAAAGGCTTGAAGGCCCAGAGGCTTGTAGCCGACAAAAGATAAAATCCAATCATGAATCTTCTAGATGCTCTCCTAGGGATCCCGAGGACAATGAAATGTCTCACATAAGAAACTGTCGAGACCCATGAAAATAACTAATACAAAATGCTAACCAAAGTGGGGTATGTGTGGGCAATGTTTTTCATGCTTAGATAAAATCCCCACACATTGTCTTCAACTTGGGGAAGCATGATGTGACTAGGGTAAAGTCAAGGTGGACACTATTTTTCATGCTTAGGTAGAAGCCCCAACTTGGTTTCAACTTGGAAACATATTAAAAGAACAAAAGACAATAAATGGGTTTGGAAAAATGATGCATTGAAAACCAAGGTGCAACACACCCTCTACAAAGAAACCCATAACTGAGATACTACGATCCCTTGTATGTCATGAACCCCATGCCCAAGAGTCTTACCCCATCCATGTCAGTTTTTCCACATGTCTTAGAGAGGGGCCCACTTGGGAAACACTCCTAAACTTGAGGTATGATTCACCCAATAGGTCGTTTTTTCAACCCTCCCATATCCAAACTTGGAAAATTACATAAGGTCTTTGAGCATTTGTTTATTTTGATGAGGTGGTTTTTGATGTACACACTTATATGACTCTCTTATTGACTTGATTTACTTATCATGATGCATTTGACTTGAGATCCTTGGAGGGCATATTCATTGTCTTTGCAAGACCTTGCTTGGTGGACAGATTTGGAAGAACAAGCCTAGCTTGGGCTTCCTTAGGGCTTGAATCCCACAGGTTGGATACCATGGCCGACACACCGGACGACGATAAAAACCTTTGGAGGCCATGGGGACACCTTGGAGGACCTCACCTATGCCCATACTAGCCCAACGTTTTGCCTTTGGAGGCCAAAACGTCACATTTGGAGGGCTTGGCGTCTTGTGGGGCTAGGGTTTACTTGCTTGTTTTGTGGGTTTACAACATTATCTTATTGCTAAAGTCTTATGCTTTCATACTTGAGTTGTACTAGTGGTTTCTAGCTTATCTCTTACATCATTTACCTGAATTTTAGCATCTTGTTAGCAGCTTCAACAATCATTTACTTGTTGATATATATCTTTGTTGATTTCTGCAAATAGGGACAACAAGATTAATTTGCTTTTCCACTTAACTTTAAGCTTGCAATATCTCATATTTTCTTGTGTCTCAGGCAAGTACAATCATCCTTTGCAAGTACTTAAGTTTTTTGACAACTATTAACCACTTCCGAGACTCATTTCCAAGCTATCTTCCATTTAGTGTCTTGACCTATAGGGGCATCATTTCCATCATCTCACTTTTCGTTTCATTTCCCTTTAGGGTCACCCAAGACTCCCTGCTTGTGTTGGATTCTTCCTTCACTAAAGCGAGGGGAGGGTTTATCTGAGGTGACAGTGGGTAAACTCTCCCACCGTTATCGCCATCTTGTGGATTGGGTTGGGTTTTCCAAACCTACGGTTTGCACGATAACATTTTGGCACTATTGTTAGGGAGGATTTTGAATCCTTTTTCATTCCCTAACGACACTTTGACAAGCTACCATCCCAAAGCCTTTACCCGTAGCTTGCTTAGCGATTCCACTTGGAGGATGTTCCCCTTCCACCCTTGATAAACTTGTCTTAAATCTCATTTGACGACTCCATTATGGGATGCACCTGAAAAAAGCAGTACCCAAGTCCCAAGCATGTTTCCAAGCATCATAAAGCTTCACCCAAATAGTCTAGTCCTCCATCATCTCCCACTTCTCATGATTGTCCATCTACCTCTCTTAGCCCTCCATATTCACCTACTTCATCTACACCTTCGCTCTCATTCGTGCCCAACTCACCAAGTACTATCGGGATCCTGTGGGTTAAAGATGCATACAAACCTTTAGACATAGCAAAGATCCCTTGATCTTCTCACAAACTCCCAAGGGACTTTAAGGAATGGCTCCCTATATTTTCAGGAGATGATTTCATTACAATTGAAGATCATTTAGATGCCTTCCTCCGCGCTCTTTAAACCTATGACCAATATGAAGATGTCTGGATGAGACTCTTTTCCTACACTCTTGTCAAAAGGGCTAAGGAGTGGTATGATAATATTCTTCTAGGGACAATCACAAGTTGGGATCTTTTTCAAGAATGTTTTTCCAAAAGATTCAGAAAAAAAACACTGCCAGTCGCTTTATGATAAACTCTATAACTACAAAATAAAATTAGGGGAAAGTATAAGGGACTTCAATGCTAGGTTCAACACCATTGTGAAGAGTTTTCCTCAAGATTTCAAGCCTTCTTAGAGTACCATCATCAAGTCCTACATGTCAACCATGAAAGATCCTTGCGGAGTTCTAATTGGAAAGGGACGCCCTACAATTTTACTTGAATCCCAAAAAAGGGCATGTGAGATCGAGGAGAACATGACCTCTTCTCTCTGTCAAGATAAGGTTTGTCTTGAGGAAATAATTCAGATAAATCAAGTTGTTGACCTTGTCGTTCAAGACCCTCCCCACAATGTCAGGACGTACTTGCAAAGGGAATGAGAGGAGGCCAATAAACAAGTTGTTTTCCACATGATGAGTGTATTGGGAAAAAATAAGGAACCAACATTTGAAAAAATACCTCCCCCTATACATGAGATTTCTAAAGTTGAAAGGAAATGAGAAACAAGGCAGGCTGAAGAAAAGTTTTTGCAATCGAGCCAACGGGACAAAAGATATCAAAGAAATGACCGACCCAACTCTAAGTAAGCATTATTTATTTGCAAGGATTAAGGAAGCCAGTCGGTATGAACCGACACGAACCAATCAGGTAAGACTTATAATGTCCCAATCCCTTGATACAACTCGCTTATTTGATATTTCAAAAGGTCGGGCGTTCAAAATAAGTTGATGATATTGACCTTGTGTTCATATAATCATCTTCAAGGTAGGAAGTTCTCCACCTCCTTAGATGATCCAAGACGCATGGGAAATCCACTCCATCCACTATATCTTTCACTACTTTCATGAAGGTCTCGATACGATGGACCCTCTATCGGCCATGTTATCCCAATTTTGTGGATAACTAAGGAGTTCATGTCTCGAGGCCCTCATGTTGCAGATTTGGAGTGTCAAGAGACTACATGACCAACAATACCCTTTTGCACAGATCCAAAACCTACTCACCACCACAAATGGTCACAGGTTTGTAGATGGCATCCACCACATCAGTTTTCTTCCGAAAGGCAGTGGGGCTTGATCCATGAGGTACAATTCAGTATTATGGTGAGCATCATTTTGATATTCAAGCCATTTGATTATGTTGTAGCTTAGATTGCTTTAGATTTCATGATATATGCTTGAACATTATGCCTTTTTCACTGCTTCACATTGGTGGTTGACATTGTGCCCTAGCAAGTGGTCTTCTTTGGGAATCGGTTTGCTACTAGGAACTCCCTTAATGAGCCATCATACCGTTCCCAGCCATACTTACCACTTTCCATCATTGTTCCCCTCCATTTCCTTATCTCTTGGGATTTTAGGGTGTATTGACGCAAGAAGGGGTTGCCCCTCATTCTATGGGAAGAAGGAGATGAAGGCCCAGAGGGGTTGATGTTGGGTAAAAGATAAAAGAATTATATATACCTTCTAGATGCTTCACCCAGGGATCACCCAAGAAAACAATGAAACACTTATTTTTTAGTAAAGGGCACCCACAATATAATAAAGAATGCTTAAAAGGTTAGTTGAAGGATATGAGGTCTCATCACGAGCCAAGCTATCACATCCATGAATATCTAGTGATATGAAATAACCATCATCTGGTTACCAAACCGGGGTAATGGATCTCAGTTGCACAACTGAGAGAAAGGGGGTCTCATCACTAGGTGTTTGTGGGTGACATTGCCATCATCTTGTCACCACGCCAGGGTAGGGGTAGTGACCTTCAATCTCTCCTTATGCTAATATGAAAGAAAATACAAAGAAAGAAAGATAATAGGAAATTGATGGGCTTGGAAAAAATGCATTGCGGATGAAGGAACCACACACCCTCTACGAAGGCACCCATGAATGAGACACTACAACCCCTTGTATGTCATGAGACCTATGCCCATTGAGTCTTGACCCCAACCACTTCATCCACTTTACATGGATTAGAGAGGGATATATTGGAAACTCTCCTTGACCCAGGGCAAGATATACCCAATAGGACACCTCATTAACCCTCCCATATTCAAGATTGACAAGTCGCAGAATGTCCTTGAGCAATTAATTGTTCGATATAGTGATCTTTTGATGCACATGCTTAGATGGCTTATGGATTCACTTATCATGATGTTATGACTTGAGATCCTTGGAGGTCATGCTCATTTGTCTTTGTAGGACCTAGTTGGTGGACAATTTTGGAAGAATAAGCCTAGCTTAGGCTTCCATAGGGATACAAACCCACAGGTTGGATGCCAAGGGCCCACATGTTGGATGAGAAATATCAGACTTGGAAGGCCTTGATGATGACTTGGATGACATAGCCCAGCCCTCACTTGCCAAATGATTTTCCCAGGAGGGGCAACACGTCCTATTTTTGAGCTTGACGTCATGCTTGGGGGGCTAGGGATGGTGGTGAGGTGCCACTCATTTGACACATGGACATTTTGAGGAGAAGAGGGTATTCACCATGATGAGTGTGTTTATATGCTTGACATGTGGCCTTTGGAGGCCTACCCATGCTTCTCCAACACCAACGACTTCCTCAAAGTGGAAAAATGTTCCCTAAATGGGAGACGTCATTCTAAAATTAGGGTTTTCTTATGTGCAAAAGTGAATTTTNGTGTTTATATGCTTGACATGTGGCCTTTGGAGGCCTACCCATGCTTCTCCAACACCAACGACTTCCTCAAAGTGGAAAAATGTTCCCTAAATGGGAGACGTCATTCTAAAATTAGGGTTTTCTTATGTGCAAAAGTGAATTTTAAATGAATTACTTTATAAAGGGGACAAGATTAGGGTTGTTGGCCCCTAATATTGTGTTTTACCCCTTAATTTGTGGACAAGTCACCTTGGTGACATTTGTATAAATAAGAGATCATAAGATCTCATTTTGACA
This sequence comes from Picea sitchensis, assembly GCA_010110895.2. Taxonomy (NCBI): domain Eukaryota; kingdom Viridiplantae; phylum Streptophyta; class Pinopsida; order Pinales; family Pinaceae; genus Picea; species Picea sitchensis. Next base: position 4,389 of record SNQJ01S0179100.1, on the reverse strand, counting down.
CAACTCTCCCTCATTGTGAGAGGACTTGGTCTGAAATTTTCGCTATACTTGGCTCTTTTATCTCTTGTGCACTTGTTTATGGCTATATTTATGAATGGTTAATGGAGGAGGTCTAGCACTAGCTTTGGATGATGTTTTCTAGCTCTTATGGTGGATTATCTTGGAATTTCTCTTGATCTTGGTATGGTCTTTTACTATTATGCTATCATTTTTTCATGTCAAGTATTGTTATTCTAGGAGCTAGGTGGGAAGTATAAGGGCATACACCCCCACCATAGCCTTAATCATTTTATGTTTCATCTCATTGGTTTCACTAGGGTTTGCTAAGAGAAGTATAAGGGCATACACCCTCTTAGCTTAAACCCTAGCTAGAGAAACTTGCCTTGGGAAGTAAAAGGGCTTACACCCCCAAGGAGGAAGCTTCTCTAGCTATTTGTTTATTTGAATCCATTAATCCAATAGTAAAGGCACTAGTAATTTATTATTGCATTGGAGAAATAAAATATTGCATTGGAAAACATGATTTTCGGTCATTTTTACTTCTTGCAAAGTGGATTGTGTTCCTTGTGCCTTGGGCACCTCAAAGCCACTAGGGCGTCCCCATCAAGGGGCTCCTTATTTATGTTCTTACAAAATTTCATCTTCAACCATTAGGGCTGCAGAAACCCTAACTCATTTGCTTGAATAACTTTCTTATCAACTATTGGATTTTGCGCACCTTTTGGAAAAGTTTGAGGGGATTTAAGTGGCTGATTTTCTTGTTGTAATACATTAAATGTTATAGCCATTAGGATGATATAATTTAATCTATACAAGTGTTTACAACAACCTTATCTTTTTGTGCTAGAATATTGGTTTTTCATCTTGAGTTTAGATAGTCATTTACTAGTCTTTCTCTTGCATTTTCTACTTGGTCTCTAACATTTATTGAGCAGCTCATAGTACCATATTATTGCTGATATATGTTAAATTTTCACTATGCTAGGCTCAAGCATGAGGAAGCATGAGGTTTATTTCATTTTAGCATTTACTTGAACCATAAACAAATGCAATTACATCATTTACATGTGTTGCAATAACCAAGATCACAAGAAGTACCATGCACAAGAACACAAGAAATATCCTGGGAAACCCTTCTACTCAAGGAAAGAAAACCCAACAATCCTTTGCTATATTCTCAAGAGAAGATACCCCAACCACAAAACCCTAATGCACACAAGAGGGTGCTCTACCACCTTGAAACTTGCGCCCAAGAGAGGTGTGCACTTCATCCCTAAAAGTGTACTTGTTGAAATTCTGAAATGTCAAGTGACAAGTGTGTTTCCTCAATGGGGAAATATCCTTTATTTATACTAGACCAAACACATCAATAGATGTGTCTTTTGGCACAACAGGGCGGACCTCAATAACTCATAAAATAATTAATTATTACAATAAACCTTAATTATCTTTCACATATGGGGGGGGTGACTTGTACGCTTTACATCACAATTAGGGTTACAAGCAAATATTACACTTAGACAATATAGCAAGGGATCCACATGTCCACTAATGCTCAACCATTAGGAACATGTCCACCTATTCTCAACCACATGGACGTCATACTCAACAAAATTATCTAGAGTACCACATCGTCTCAACTCTCACACAAAGGAGAACGATACACCCATCACATGGGCACAACCAACCACTGGGGGATGACTCAACTCTCCATAGGAGAACGATGCCCCAGCCATTGGGGGACGACTCAACTCTCACATAGAGGAGAACGATGCCCCATCACTTGGGTATTCCCAACATCGACCTCCCTCTCAGGTTGAATCAACTCAGACTCAGAGGAGAACGTATCCTGGAGGATGTCTCATAGAGATGCAATCATCAACACTCCCTCTCAGCTAGGGAGTCATTCTCCACCAAACCAAGTCTCTCAGGGAAGTACTCGAACTTCATCCTGGAAAGTGGTTTGGTGAAGATATCTGCAATCTTCTCATGTGTAGGAAGGTACTACATGTGTAATTCTTTCCTTTGCACCATGTCTCTGGTATAATGATATTTTATCTCGATGTGTTTCGATTTATCATGAAACACAGGATTCTCAGAGAGCTTCACACAGCTCTGGTTATCACAATGAATAACGATAGAATCCATCTCATGATCAAATAAATATATCAGGATCTTGCGAAGCCACACTACTTCGCAGTCTACCACACTCAATGCTATATACTCTGCTTCTGCGGTACTCAAAGTTGCAGAGCTTTGTTTCCTACTGCACCAGGAAACCATGGCAGACCCCAAGGTAACGTGCTCTTCCGATCCACTGCGCTCCCTTCCCAATCTGCATCGGCATATCCCTACGATATCATGTCTACACTGGAGGGATATCTCAAGCCATATCCAATTGTGCCTCGTAGATATATCAATACATGCTTCAGTGCTATCCAGTGAGTTTGTCTCGGTTGACTCATGAACTGACTCAGTACATTCACTACATAGCATATATCAAGTCTGGTGTTAACCAAATACATTAATGATCCAATCAACTGTCGGTATAAATGTGGATCAATATTGCTTGAATCAGTAGAAGCCTCATTCATTTTCTTCAGATCCATCACCATCAGTGTAGGCATGGATTTGCAGTCTATCATACCAAACTTCTTCAATATTTCCACTGTATATTTTCCTTGACTCGGGAAAATATCATCAGTCCTCTGCCATACTTCTAGTCCCAAGAAGTAGTGCAGCATACCCAGATCCTTCATCTCGAATTCATAAGTCAATGCTCGCTTGCATTCAACAATAAGTCTTTATGAACTGGTGAGAAATAAATCATCCACATACAAGACCAAGATCAAGCACTCGTCACCAACAATGTCATAATATAGGTTTGGATCAGCAACACTCTTGCTGAAACTCAAACTCATCAAGAATCCATCCATTTTCTTGTACCAAGCACGATGTGCCTGCTTTAGTCCATATAGGGCTTTCTTCAACCTGCACACATGATATTTCTCGTCATGTATCACAAATGCCTCTGGTTGCTCGATGTAAACTTCATCCTCATAATCAATTCCCTCCACCTGTGAGAATCCTCTAGCTACAAATCTCGCTTTGTATTTCTCGACACTACCATCAGTTGCATGCTTGATATTATAGATCCAATTGGAAGTCACTACAGACTTCCCTTATGATCTTAGAACAATATCCCACACATCATTCTTCACGATGGACTAATACTCTTCTATCATGACATCTTGCCATACCTGCTGACCTGTTTCTTCTCCATGACAAGAAGGCTCAGTAACAATGATGTGGCCCATGGCTGAAACATATTTAAAAAAAAAATCTCTTTGGTCTCTTGCTCTCTCAGAATGTGCCTCAAGGAGCTGCATGTCCCTCTATCTCATGCAAAGTTTATCGAGCCTAGGTAGGCCTTTTATGGCCTACTACAATGTCTCTGGGGACATCAACTGGAGTAATGGTTGTCTCCCTCTAAACTGCTGAAGGGGAGAAGGTATTTTCTCTTCTTTCTTCTCAAATAGTTTGACTCCCTCTAAGTCAAGTAACTCCCTCTGAAGTTTGAAGGATAAACATTTTCCTTTTTCTGTGTTGCTAACCTAGAGACATCTCATGTCTTCTCAGGTCCTTTGCTGACTCTACAATACTTTGTCGGCCTCCCATATTAGGATAATAATCAACCAAGAAAATTTGGACTCCCATACCAAGGATAATGATCCAAGTCATGAGGGCTCCCACACCAGGGATAATACTCTTCATCATCAAAATGCAATCAACTATAGGTTAATGAATAAATCAAATAAGGAATGTAGTACATGTTGAAATAATGTAACTGCGAAGAGCATTCTTATTATTATTTTATTATTGGATTAAATCCCCATTGAGGATTAATCATGTCATTATTATTATTATTATTGGATTAATCCCCATTGAGGATTAATCATGTCGGTAATTGTATAAGGACCAAATCCCCTTTTTTGGATTGGTCATCGGACAATTACAAAGGGCAGAATAAGAAGTCGGCCCCAACAGTTATAATGGAAGACCCATAATTAATTAAAGGTGGGTTTACCCACCCAGAGTGAGAGGTCGGCCCTGCCAGATTGTGACCTTTCACACGTGCCAGGTTGATATAAATAAGAGGCTAGCGCCTCACTTCTAATACACACTCACTTGCTCATTCTCTTATGAGGCAAGCTGCAATTACAAGTTGGAGAGAGGAGAAGAAGGGTGGCACATCTCTTGGGGAGGACTTTCTGTATTAGTTTGAGTTATCTCTTGAACATTGTATAAGCTATTTATGATAAGGAAGTTATTGCTGGGTTTTCTTCCCCTAGAGGGTTTCCCAGGATAAATGTTGTGTCTCTTGTGAAT
>SNQJ01S0179099.1:0-19581 GCA_010110895.2 Picea sitchensis | reverse complement strand
ATTCACAACATAACTTGAATTGGTATACATGCACCTAACTTACCCATTTTAATTTTCATGTTCAAATAATCAAATAACTATCTTTGTCATGAGCATATATCATGTATCATACAATTAGGTTTAGAGGTACACATCTCAATGTCTAACCAAGTCTAACTGACTCCAAACAAATGCTAAACTTTGAATTAAGATTAGTAAACAACAATGTTCTAACTACCTAAGGTCAAAATATGGGGCATTACATTTGTTAATATTATATCTCGTATCAGCAAGTATCATCATGGTATTCTATGAAGCCACATTTAGTTAAGGAATTTTTTCAAATACTTGGAAATAGAGAGAATTTTTGTTCTATTTTGCGGAAAACCATGCTCGAATGTCCACACTCTCAAAGATATGAACTCAGATATAAGTCAGTGGTGCCCGATGATCAATGATAGATGCATTCTGTAGTGGTTTGTCAATAGGATAACTTCATAAAATTTTCTCGTCTTAATTTCACAAATTAAGGCTAATGAAAGTAAGAATCTCGATATATACCAAATGGGGAGGGTGAAATTTCTACTAGATCTCCCCAATCCTAGAAATTGGGATGAATGGAAGGTTGTAGCTTGAATTTCAATGGAGAAAATTATTTTTCTTCCCTCTCCTCCTTAAATAAACTTAGGCTAATTGTTTTTACATCATTTTTGTAAATATAAATTGGGGGTGAATGATAATAAATCACTACAACACAAAACAATTGCCCAACCAAAACTTGGACCCCACTAATTTCTCCTCCTTTGATGAAATTTCGCCCATATATACCCACATTGGGTTCATACATATAATCATATTATTGTTATAGTCCTATGTCATTTAAGAGACCTGCTCATCCAAGAAGATTGATTTACATGCATAGTGCTCAATTCATGTCTTGAGATTGTAATCTTGACTCAAGGAATTGAAGTACCAACGACCTTCATGAACAAAGACACTAATAAACATAGTGTTCTCTGGATTGATGAATGTTTGTAGCATTTGTTGGAAAAACTTAAGGATCTCTTTGCTATACCTGTTTTCATCATATCTTGTAATAGAATCCCATGAAATTGAATCTGATTTGAGCATTCCATGGAACAAATGACATGCTTCATCTATGGTTCTGCATTTGGCATACATAGTAACAAGGGTCCCACAAACACATAGGACTATATTATAGTGTGGATAATGTGGCTCTGAACCTGCTTACCCTATTTCAGATCTTCCAAGTTGGCTCTTGTACCCAGATTTTAAGCACTAGTGATGCATTTGAAAAACTACCTAGATTTTAAGCAATGGTGATCCAATCTAGATTAATGCCCTCTTGATGCATTTGAACAACTACCCATATTTTAAGAAATGGTGATCCAATCCATATTAATGCCTTCTTCATGCATTTGAACAAAAAATTTAAATTTGCTTCACCATACCCATGGTGGACATATGTTGAAATCATCGAATTATAGGATACCACCTATTGTTCATATATACTGTCAAATAGGTGGTGTGCATAATCTATATTCCCAAATTTTGCATATTCTGTAATTATTGTGGTCCGTGATATTACATCCTGAACAACCATTTTGTCAAAAAAGACATATTTTCCACATTCTATGCTCCCAAAGGTTGCATGCATTTTAACCAAGGCATTATCCACAGAGGCATATGACTCAAATCCTGCTCTAATGATGTATGCACAGAGTATGTTTTGTTTCAAATAATGCACACCGATCCTTTGGTTTCAAGAATCCAAGGGTTATTGGGCCTTCTTTTATGGGGTGCAATGGAGCTTACACACACAATTTTCCCAAAGAGTAGCATCATTGTACTTGAAACTGTTTCAAATATTGGTATTCTATTATTTATGTTTTTTGGTTGGAATGGAACTAGATTTCCAAGCACTTAAAGAAAATGAAAGCAATGCTTTCTTGACAATTGCAGTAGCTAGAATTAGCTTACAATTTTTGGAATCATCTAGATTGGGGTTTCTTATGTTCTCAACGCATTGATTTTTAGGGGTGTCGATGATGGACAACTCCTTGTTTGCATGGATGTATTGATTGATTTCACTACATTCCTCATGCTTACTAGCATCTCACTTGCATTTGCAATTAGGATTCACTTGCAGATCTCAAGATTATCACCACTGATGAAAGGGTTCTCATAACAAAGATGAAAGAATTAAAATATCAGATGAAATTTATGGCCAGCAGGACCATAAGCAATTTGCAAGGCGTGCAAAATCTTCCATCCCAATTGGAAAGAAACTTCTCCATGATTTAATGCATTTCCACTAACATTGAATATGGTATCGAGTGATATGTAGACAATGGATATTAGAGACACATTAAAACCAACATATTGGCTTTCTTCAGACTACAAGAAAATGATTCTAGCATCTGAGGGTGGAGCTTGGTGATGATGCCAAATGTGAAGTGATTGGGATGGTTATGTCTCATTCCACGTATATGTAGGATTGGTTCTTGAGATATAGGTATTGTATGTCCCTAGTTTAACCCAAATTATTCTTTCAGTTTATTGTCTAATGGATCTAAATTATATGACTAAGTTCAATGATCAACGAGTGAACATTAGAGAAGGAAACTTTAATCCTAGTTGAGGTTTAGTGAAGGGAGTGGATGAGTGTGGCCTTTACAAGTTGCTAGAAAATCCTATGAGGCATGGAGCTTTGGTGGAATACAATGAAAGTCTGTGTGATCTTTGGTACAAACATTTAGGTGATTTTCACTATGGATATTTGCTTGTCTTGAAAGACATGGTGGTGGAAATACCTAATTTCAAGGTGGAGGGGACAAGAGTGTCCAAGTGATGTGCACTTGATAGGAATGCCAATACTTATTTTCTAAACAATAAGAACAAAATGAGAGGGATTATTGATCTGGTACATTTATATGTGTGGACCCATGTCTTCAGCTTCCTTGACATGAAATACCTATTACATTTCTTTCAATGATGATTCTTCTAGGAAACCTAGATTCATTTCATGAATACCAATGATGAGGTATTTAGCAGGTTATAATATTTCAAATATATTATGGAGAACTAGACAAGTAATAAGATGAAGGTACTAAAATATTATAATGGAGGAGAGTATACCTCAGTAGTTGTCTTCATTTGTTGAGAAGAATGGATCGAAGGTGAAAGAGAGTGAGTTAACAATGTATTACAACCTATAGTATAATGGGATTGTTGAAAGAAATAATAGGTCCATTATTGAGACAAAGAAGACAACGGTTAATGACCTAGATCTACCTATGTTCCTTCGACGAATTGTATGTAGTATGGTGTCTACATTCGAACATGTGTCCTCCTGATATTGAAGGATAAGGCACCCAGAGAATCTTTCACTAGTTGAAACCCTAGGTATCACGTGCCATGTTTTTCATTGTCCTCTATATATTCATATTCCTAAGAACTTTCCTGGAATTTCCCGGTGTGGGAGTTACGGCATGGCAAGGCCCTGTAACATTCTAGGTGGACCCTGGCCCAAGGATGGCCAAATTACCACAGTTTGGTCATCGATTAACCTAAAGTCTTTATTAGGGTAAATAAAGTGTCTTATTACCCGATATTGATTTGAGGGAATAAATAGAAGTAAGGATATATTTTCTTTCATAGATAGAAGGAAGGAATGACTAGACGTATGGATTGCTTTAAATGGTACTAATTGGATGATTTTCTTAATCTCGTTCACTAACTTCGATCTCATTTATAGCCCCTTCCTTACGGCCTGTATTCCGTCCCTCTCATATTGATAGATAATCCTTTCAAGACGTGTAGCCTTACCTTACCTTACTTACTGGCTTTCAATTCACGTAGCTCGATCCACTTCTTCACGTTATGCTTATCAATATGTTACACCTTACTGAGAAAAGAGGTAAGCCACACCTACTTTACTATAGATGAGATGCTTGAATTACTATATATGGAACATAGAGGGAATAACCTTAAGATATACATCATATTTTGTGTCTCTCCACCCACATATGTTGTCATATTCTTCGTTCCTTCAGCGACGAACAACCTCTATAGTGAATTTATGAGAACCTCATTATATATACATGAATTAGGCCTTTGGTTTGCTCAGATTCGTAACTCAAAATGTCCCAACTACCTTATATTCTTCTTTAGGGCCTTTTGCCTTGAGAAATGTAGGAGGTGAATGTGGCCTCGAACTTAAATGGTCTCTCTTTCTGGCCGGGTATTTTGGGGGCCCCAAAAAATAAAGGGGGCTGAGGGATGGTAAATTTTTTAGTGAAGGGCTTTGGGAGGTTGCTTCATGGGGCAGAGATGTGTAATTACTAGAGTGTGGGCATTATCTCTATCAAATTAAATTCAGGGGATACAAATAAATAGAGGCGGGGGTGAGTAGAATTATCGTGAACTGTCCCTGTGAGATAGTCATAAGTAGCATATACAGTATAAGATCCAAAACCACTAGCATCAAAGCGACGAGTAGAAACACCAATAGCATAGGTAGATTCTACTGAGTGATAAATAGGAGCAACAATAGTAGTTTACCCAGTAGAGTAAGAAGTAAGGTTTTGAAAACCTAGGGCATAAATTGAGGCATAGGCATAGGTAAAACCATGAGTAGGAGAAGTAGTTGATCCAATAGTTTACTTAGTAGCCATATAAGCAATTTATTATGTTGATTAAACCAGCTTAAGCTTAATTATAGATATATCATAGGTTATCCCAATGATGATATCAATTTACCCCTTGACAACTAATAGTCAACCCAAACTAACATAATATTAAACAGGATAGAAGTAACGTATTTAAATCTAAGTAAGTAAGATAATAGATAAGAATGTCTCACCTGAGATGCTCTTTCCATTCCAGGAGATCATTAACCTTTGCCTAAGAATCCTAAAAGGTTGTTGCCCAAATATGATCATGATACTTCTAGAACCCCCAAAGATCATATTCAAAACTCTTTTTTAGTTGTAAGACTAATGAATGTGCAACATGAAGATGTTGTGTGCAGGTTATTCCCACATACATTTGAAAACAACACCTCTACTTGGCATTTCAATCTGGCTGCAAGATCCATTACAAGTTGGGATTTTAGGGTGTTTGGATAGATAAGTTTGGTGAAAATGTATCTACCATAGACTTGATGGAAAAATTATTCTCCCTATCCTTGGGGCCGTGTTAAACGGGTCAAGGATTTCAATAATAGGTTTACCATGATTCTCAATAGGTTTCATCAATACACCCAACCCTCAGCACAAATTCATATGGAAGTCTATTTCCATGCTTTACCCCAGCCAATGGAAGCCTTCTTGAATAAAGAACGAAAAAATCCCTTAGCTTCGGGCTTTATTTATATAAAAAATGACTAGAGAATATTTAGTCGCTATCAATGCTCTAAGTGCTTCTTCCCTTCCATGCATCGAGTATGGTATTTCTAATTCATAATACTTTATAAACATTACTCCCTTGCTAACTCTCCCTTTCTAATGCAACTTCTTACCCTCGCTCATATAGGGATATGTGTATATACATACATACCTTAAATACTCCTTATTGGTGGTCAGGAAGTGAGGTTAGAGCCTTCACATCCCTATGGAGTGTCCCTTCGTCAGAGTATCATCCCTTATTCGGTGAACCCTCCTTGGAAAAAAGTGGGCTCATTCCAGTACTTGCGATCTAGGTTTTTAGTCTATATATGATGGATTTAGAATAATAACTCACATGAATGATGAGCATATATGATCATAATCACTCTCTTTCCAGAGAATGGTAAATAGTTTTGAAAGATAATATGTACTAGGCATACTATTTCTTTAGCTATCACTCCCTATGCGCTAGGCATACTATTGAATAAGAGGAACTCCCAACACCTACCTTATGTCACACTTTCATACGAGAGTATACTCTTTATTAACCACTCACTGCCTTCCGCTATGAATTCACTTCAAGGTCTTATTACTTTCTTAGAGATTTATGTATTGAATAATGGACTACTATCATTCATGAGCAACCTTTCTTCTTCCACTAGATTTCTTTCTCTCATCAGAGTCCTACCTTTCCTTTGGCCTTTTTGGGATAGTTAGTTCTTCATGGCTCGCCCATCAAGGATATTGTGTTTATAAACCTGCGGACTTAATGAATAGTGGATAATAACCAGGCGCTTCTAGTGAGAGATTTCTAGTTGCCTTACTAACTGGAGAATAAGTCCATTTATTTTTTATGGAATATAGTAGAGTCCCTCCCATACGTTCCGTAAGGTATCATGAAGTCTGTTCCGTAAGGGTAACTTGTTGTGATAGAAGAAGGAGAATAAAGTATTGATTTCATACAGGAGGAGATCTTGCTCGAATTAAGTGATAGATTCCTAGGCTTCCTTTCTTACGGATTTGAAAGGAGGTATGCTTGTCTTCCTGCAAGGTAGATCATATTAGAGTAGTCTCATATGAAAAATGCTAGCTCTTACTATATGCTTATTCATGTAAGTATTTCGGTATTCAATCAAGAAGGCCCTAACCCAATAAGAAAAGAAGCTCATGATAGTGAGGGAGTCCTTAGAGTGAATGAAGAAGAGAATGATTGAATTTTCTAAGAAAGAGGATAAGAATTTTGTGAGTGCAGCTCCATAGTTAGTTCATTCAATGAAGATTGAAAGCAGTTGAGTTGTAATAAAAATAAAAGATGAATATTTCACTCCTTCTAGAGAGGGTCATAATCGATCGAAATGAATCGGTGTCCATACAAAAAAAAAAATTAGTTGAATGAAGCAAGTAGGGAGAGGATCATGGCTTTCCATGGCCTCTGTATCGATCGAATGAATTGATGCTCACAAACAAATAGTTCCTTTCTCTCTCCGGGATTGATAAGATCGGGTAACAGGAAGTGGTTGTTGCAAGCAATTACTAGGGAAGGAATCCTTTATATGGGAAAGGTAAACATGGTCTGTCTAGTTCAACAACTGGCCTTCCCTAGGTTCAATATAGTTCAACTCATGTATCCATGGTAGGCACCATCTCCTAGGAAAAAAATACTCTCATGATCAATGCTTCACCTTCATTGCTCTCCTGATCTGGTGGGTTCGATTTTCATGTTTAAGTGTTGTCACAGAGAATGAATAAACTATTGGGTTCTTTTAGTGGTATCACATCGGAAGTAGAATTCCCTTCAAACCAATTTCCTTTGATCAAAATAAATCCTTCTCTCTGAGCCCCTACAATGTTTTACTATTTTTTTCCTTTCACTCTGAGAAAGAAACTAGCTATGATCACCTGCTAGTCATATCTTTCATGCCATCATCAATATATTCCCCTATCAATTCATTTATGGGATCTCTGGAACCCCATTCCCATGCACCCTTTTTTCCTAGCCATGCATTCTTTAATGGTTGTTGTACCAGTGGAAAGAAGTTCAATTCAAGCGAATATTCAATGCACATATCACCTCAATATGCCATATTGGTTGTTCCTCCTCCAACCCCTTGCATTCTGAATCAAATTCCCCTCTTTAAAGGGTTGTTAGAGTAGATTCAATCAACATATGGGTTGGCCTAATATGGATACCTTGAAAGAAGCCTTCCCTCTCACATATAATTGACTGGTGATGAGCCTCCATCCCTTATTTCCTTTTCTTAACATTCTAGATTTTGTGACCAGGTATTCGAAGGTCTAGGTTGAGAGAATCAGGTAGGTCTAGAGTTATAATAATTCAGAGGTGATATAAATGAACCATTCTTCAAATTATCAATGCTTGCATCTAGATGGTGAGACCCCTAAAAGTGGAACTGATTCTTATCTGGTCGTTCAAAGCCTTTTTTTCCAAACCTACCCCTACAAGGCAGTTGATCCCAATCTCCTTGATCCTTCATCCCTTGATCCTTTTCCTTCATGTTTGGAATATTGATGGAGTAACTTGGATGTGCTATTTGATCTTGTAATCCTTGATTCGAAAGCTCAATATCATAGTCTTTCAATCAACCCTCTATCAAACCTTTAAAGCCTAGTTGGAAAGTAGTGAAAAGGTGGAGTCGAATCCATGATGCTCTTTTGTAGTGCCAAGCCAAGCTACAAGTACAAGCCACTAAACCATTGCTTCCTACGAGCCTTCCCCGATAGGTGGGCTTGTGATCTAAAGCCCATGGGGGCGAACTCCGTGAGTTCAATTCAATTGCTAGGTAAACATTTTCTTTCTTATACATCATTGTTATCGAAAGAATATATTGATTTACTTTTCTGAGAAAGAGGTCTTTGTGGGAGAGGAAAAGGGGATTATCAAGGAGAGATGAGAAATATGAGAAGTCCTCCAAGAAATAGGGGGGTTTAGTACCAAATTAGCTCCATTGGAGGGAGATCGACTTCGGAGTGAGGACCTGATTGACAATTTGCAGCCTTAGTTGACGAACCTGATGGGAGAGGTTGTTTTCATTATGAGAAGAGTCCTGAGCCTATGGGGGTGAGCTCTGTGAGGCTCCATTCCACCCACAGGAGTTTAGAGATGTCGAGATTCAGGGTTTCAGAGCCAAGAAATTTTAGCGATGGAACACAAAGGTCTTAGATATCTTTCTATGGGAAATGGAATAGTTCTTGTCGGTACAGAGGTTGTCCGACAGTACAGACGAAAGTGATGTATTTTTATGCTGATGCCAATTTATGGTGGTGGACCAGCTGGGATGAGGTCAGCATGGGGAAGTGCTCAATTGAAATTTGAGAGAAGATGGAGGCTAAGTTTCATGCTTAGTTCTTACCTGGTAATGTGTCATGGATGGCACACCATTCCTTGATGAATCTGAGACAGACAGATCGGAGCATTCTGAGACTACATCAAGGCCTTTTGTGTTAATTCTCAGCTTGCTAAGGACATGTGGGCGACGAGGTTCTTTTCACTTTTAGAGTTTGTAGGAGAAATCATAACTCTGAGAGAGAGGAAAGATAATGCGAGAATCTTACAGAATTTGGTGGCGTAGATCATTAGTGGACTTCAGTACGATGATTCACATGTGTGGGGTTAAGGAGGTAAGCAAAGGAGTAACTTGTTGGAAGAGGAGTTCGTCGAGCCGGAGGGAAAGATGCTGACAAAAGAAACCGCAGGAAGAGGCGGAAGAGCAAGAGAAAGGAGAGGGATATTTAGACAATGACGCAACTGGGTTATTCGCACCTCCTCAACTTGAAGAACCGCTAACAACAAGCACTACCTTTTTTCCAACAAGACTAGTCGTATTCCTCTCCTCAGCTTATTCAATGTCCTCTTTTATACCCTTGCCTAGATGTTTTCCTTTATCCCTAAATTGTTGTTCTCTTTTCTTTCAAACCCATTGTGTTTTCCAGGACCTCATTTCGGGAGAGATGATTGGATAAGATAAATAGAGGAAGGCGATATTACTTGGACCGCAGTTACTCAAATCCCTTCATGTATTTATTTGGAGCCAAAAGAAAAAGCGTCTTGGAGTCTATAACAAACATTTTGTTCATCTCAACTATCAAAGGATTCAGTCTATGGTTGCATTAGGTCTCATTCCTCTTTCATCTATGTCTGTCACTCAAGAATCGCATGGGTGTGTTACATTTCAGTTATTGAAAAATGTGAAACTTCCTTTTTTCCATTAGTCAAACTCGATGCACGACACCCTTTCATATGATTCATACCGATGTGTGGGGTCCTGGCCCAGTTGCTTCTGATTCTGTCTCCTTTGAGTTTGTTACCTTCATTGATGATTATTATTATGTGACATGGGTGTTTATTTAAAAAAGTAAGAGTGATGTGTTTTAAACTTTTCAATTCTTTCATCATAAGGTAAAGTACCTAGCTAACCTAGATGACAGTTCTATTGAAAGATATAAAGAGAAACTTCTTGCTACAAGATAAACACAAGATCAAGGTATAGACTATTCTGATACATTTACACCCATAGAAAACATGATATCTATCATATGTGTCCTTTCCATTACAACAATAAATGGGTTTCCCCTGAATTTTTGTTAAAAATTTCTTTCTCTACGCAAGAAGAAGTGTATCAACAACAAAACGTTCGAAAGAAGTAAGAAATACACTATCTATCCTCAAGTTAGAACCAAGTCAGGGCTTCTTCCCACCCTCGAAGGAATGAATAGGTGAGATAAAGCGAGAAGACCCAAGCTCAACCCATAATTGGTGGTAGATAAGCTGGAGTCTCTCTTATTTTGATTACTGTTTCCTATACTCTCCAATGGATTTCTCAAGAACTAGGGTGGAAGCAGAGGTTATTACTATGAATTACCAGTGATGACTGAGAGCATGGTGGGGCAATTTAGTGGAGCAAGTCGAGGAAAAGAAAATCATGTCACCCTAATGAAAGGTTGTTCATGAGGCAAGTCATAAGGGGAAGGCAACTCCATGCTTCCACGTCGGCAAGCTCAAAAGAAGTTCCTTACCAAAACCCATAAGTAGACCAAAATCCTAGAGTGGATCTCATGGATCCTTCCTTATCAAACTCTCCTATGCTTGTCAATTTCCATCTTCTATTCTAGCATTCCACTTGATTTACCTTACATAGAGGGGATAATCCATAGAAAAAGATAAGCTATAGAGGGATCCTAATAAAAGAGTAGATATCAGGAAGCCCTTCCATTGGTGAAGTTTTTCATTGGATGAGCAACTATACTATAGAGGATATTTAGGTAGCAAGAGATAAAACTGTTTCAATATAAAACCATCCTTCCTTACCAATGAATGTGCTTCTAGCTTAGTGAATGACCATATCAACTAGTTAGGCATAATTAGCCAACCATTTTAGTTAGCCAACCCAAGTCTTCCAGATGACTGGATGTTCCAGTAATGAAATGAATGTCCTTCCTTTTATCCAACCCATGAAAGTGTTTCTACTGCTAGTTAGCCAACCCAAGTCTCTAGGCTACATTGATCCAAAAGAACCAAACCCCATAGATAGACAAAAGGCCTGGAGGGGATATCCTGCATCCTTCCTTTCACTCTGTATTTTATTAGCTGGATATACAAAATATGCCTCTGAGTGTGCTCAAAGTGAGAGGCTATAACGAGTGTGAATACCTCTCCCTCGCTCTGATTAGAACTGCAGGTTGGCGAGAATCAATCTGCTGGTGGAGTGGTTTTTGTCCTTATGTTCATGGCCCAAAGGGGAACTCATGGTTGATAGAAAATAAATCTATTTTTCTTATTTGTTTCCATACCCACCTTTAATTCTCTTATTCATTTTATTCTCCACCTACACTTATGATACTATTATTCATATCCTTACCTTCTCATATCACATTCATATGATTAAGCTGTACTACGTGAATGTATAACAAACTTCTAATAAGGTTGGTTTGTGTCCAGGAGAGGTTATTCGTTCCTAATCAGACCGACACACCTACATAATGGACTTGCATACCGGTCGGCTAACTCATCCACCAACTTCAGAGTCACCCCCACTGTAGTTTTCTTCCCTAACCTTACTTCCTTTCAATCCCTACCCCTTTGCTTTATTCATTTCATATGGGCTTCCATGCTCAGCATACCAAACTTTGCTTGGTTTCCATGGAACGCTCATTTTAAAAATAGGCTGCTTTGGGAGGGTGTTTTCACCAACAATTTGCTTAAACATTTGCTTGGAAACTTGTGGGCTTGCATTGGGAATTTCTGTGCCATACATGAGCAAACGGTAAGAAGCAAAACTTTGGCCACACTGCCGTTTTCTGTTGAATTGCCTTCCGTGACACTTTGAGAGCGGAGATAGAAGTTTCAGCTCCTTTGTCTATAGGAAACATATCTTTCCTTTTCTTCCCTTAGAGATGAAAAACCATGGAAGAAACAACAAGTGGTTCCTCTTTCCTTCCCCACAAATTCTAGTGAATGGATAGAAACTTTACTCATGAGCAGAAGCAAGTAATTTATTTGGCCTTCATTAACAAGAAGCAAGCCTTCCTATTGAGATTCATTGGCCTGTAAATACAAGGAATTATACTATTAACACCTACTTCCCTAGATAGTTTCTCTAGAACTGTCCCATTCAAATGGCAATAAATAGTTTCTCTTCCTCACTTGTTTCCTCCAGACATATTATGATCAATAAGAGCAAGCATTGTTATTTTTATGTTTCTTGTTCTGACCTCTGCGAGAGCTATCCCCACTTGCTTGCCTATGAAGTGTTTTTTTTTTTTTACGGTTGAAGAGATTATTTATCCGAAGATCGAGCATCTCCATCATGAAGAATAAAATAGGAGGAACACGGGTGCTCCCCAAAGGATGTGCATCTCCACTTGGTCCATGAAAAAAGGGGAGACTAGACTATAGGAAAGATTCTCTACTCACTCTTGGGTTGAAATCGGTGTATGATCCAGATTCAAAATGGGAGCTTTCACCTAAAACCATGGATGTGCGCTTCAAATCACTAACCATACAAGGCACCCAAGTCTAAAATAGTAATAATTAGAGTACAATAGTGGTATTATTCTCTGGCTCTGTCTTTGATATTGGTTCGATGGTTTGGTAGGTGAGATTTCTTTCTAATGCTATATTGGGAGGTATTCTTGCTTGGAAAGGCATCAACATCCATCAATTTGATGGGGCTTAGCTGTGAAACATTTGACCAGCTGGTAGGGTAGGCTTGTAATACAAGTCATATTTACTATAAAGAGATCTAATCATGGTAAAGATATAAAGGACATTTGGTTAAGCCAAGTCCAGTAAAGCCAACTTTGGTTTTTTCACCATTCCGGCTTACCGGTCACTTTCAGATTTGATATTATCCATTACTAATGAGATTATGCATTCATGTATTTCATGATGATTCGGGTTCAATCTTATAACACACCTAATTTACTTCTTAGGTAGGGGGAAAACGAGTGATCTTGCTTGCACATCCTATCCCTTTGGTCGAGCAAGCGCTTCGCTACTTGTGGTAAATTTGAGTGTGAAAAGGTAGTGTATGAAGGGAAAGACCTATTTGCTATGATGCAAAACCTGCCTAGCTCAAACTTACTCAATGAAAATTGAGGTAAGTTTGAGCTAGGTAGGTTTCGCATCATTGCCTCTGTGGATCAATCCAAAAAAATTTCCCTCCCTATTGGCTATGATGCGAAACTTGCCTAGCTCAAAATTACTCAATGAAAAGTGAGGTAAGTTGCTGAGGCTTATTAGGGATGGAATAAAACCCAATCCTTGTAAATCAAAATTTGTTTTATCACATGGAAGTTTGACATGATGAGAGATTCCTAATCTAAGTACACAAAGTGATGTTATATTTATTAATAATGGCATTTTAGGACGCTTCAACCTAGTGGCTAGGTAGGATGGCCTCGCTAGTCTTACTAGTGTTGTTGGTTGGGAACATCTTGAATAATATGGCCCAGTTGGGCTGACTGGTGTTAATAAGAAGGTTCGTTGGTGGAAAGAAGAAGGTTAAGATTGTAGGTTGGCTAATTGTAAAGTGCTAATAGGTTCTGAAACAAATTTGTTAGGGATTGTTGTCGCAAGAGTTGACTCTAGAACATCAAAAAGAGCCAAAAGCCTTAGCACATTTTAAAGAAATAAATCTTTGTCCCGGTCAGTCCTTAGGAGGCTTCTAGAACCGAGGTCCAAATAGTCATTCCACTCATTTATATATCAGAAACAAAAGGCATGACCTAGTTTGTATAATTCATTTTAAAATCATGAGGGTGGATAGAAGATAGGATATAGACAAAACTGGAAGAAAAATCTAGGTATCCAATTATGATAAATACGGTCTTCCTTTCAATAGAAGAAATAACAGCAAACTTCAAATATCTGAACACAGGTGTTGTCTTACTCATAGAAGGCAGAGGAAGGCTATGAACAAATAAAACTTGTAAATAAGGTAAAACAATTAGGATGCAGATAGCATTCTCACAACCATGAGAGGAAAAATTGTACCTTAAGGAATGCTAAATTATGCTTCTGGCCGAGGTTGTCTTGGTGTTATGGCAGTACAAGTGAAACAATGAATGCAAGGAAGAAAGAGAAGTGATGAAAAAATTAGAAACAATAATACGAGGAAGAAAGCAGTGAAGCGGTGACAAGGTGTATAATCTCTTGGCACTCTATTCTATTTTGCTGAAAAAGAATACATTACAAACCAGCGCAGAGGCTCTCGGGAGAAAACTCTCCTCTCTCCCTTTACATACAACAATTATTTAAAAGAAAAAATAAAAACTCTTTGTGTTCCAGGAATTTGAAGCGTTTTGTCTTCTGGACTACGCGACTGCCAGGTGCCTCTCCCACACTTCGAACCGTTACTGAATTAGGGCAGCTTGTGAACGCCTTTGGATAGGTGTGCATAATTTGGGCGATACACTTGACATAATCTTTTTGATGCTCATCTTTAGTTTGAGAAAATTTTTATTCTTGAGTGAAAGTAAATGCAGGGTTTCTTTAGCAATTGCTAGTTGGTCACCTATAATCATCTTTGCACAAACTCCAAGATTAAGAGCTTGCCAAATTGTTTCAGCGTTGTCCTGTCGAGGAGGATATGACAATGACAAGAACCCACAAAACATCCAAGGGATTCCAGGGCTTCCTTTAGATTTCTCAGGCACTTCCTATACGAAAATGGACCAACTTTACCTTTCATTCTCATTTGGACCTTTCAAACATTTGCTTATACTTCAAAAGATCATTGGAAACAATTTGTTTCCGTGTTGGACCCAGCTCTATGCCCCTCGATCTGGTGGCAAAGTTCAATGAACTTTAAGGTTTCTCCTGAGTCACACTTGTTAGGGCTAATTTGCACAAACATTAGATTTTTTGAGTCTCCTCCTAATGAGTCTTGGAGAAAATGTGAAAGCTTGGAATTCCTGTAGGGTATGTGGCTTCTTTTGGTTGCTAATGCAGATATAACATCGCCAAGAGCAGAAAGAGATTTGTTGATATATTGAGCTTCTTTAAGACGCTCCACTTGAACATTTGTTTTTGCTATTCTCTCACTTCTTGTCATAATCAGCAAGCCACAAATTGCTCCTAGTACATTCCCCACTGATTAAGTTCTCTCCTTTTACCATCACACAAAGTACACAGTGAGAATGACTACTATGCTCATTAGCAATTGGTGGAACCAACGACCCTTGCACTTCTTCCAGTTTGCAAAACTTCCCAGAACTCATTCATGGTGTGTACTTGTGCTTCAACAAGTCCTAGAACATGACGGACACCTTCTACTACTTGTTTTATTTCAAGATTCTTAACAGTACGCCCTGGATGAGTTGGGGATGCAAGTAGATCACAAATCTGCTCATCGTAAGCTTCCAATACACTTACAGGGATATCATATTTAAATAATCCCTTTCTCTCATTAGCTGCTCGAAGGAGGTCCTCCAATGCCCGATAGTTTACTCCTCTGTTGTCATGGTTTCCCTCCATGGTAAATGTCTTCCCAACTCTATTTTTCCCATAGGAAAATATTCATCCATGCGACGCTGGTTAGTGCGGTATCGAAATGAAAACAACCACTCGATCATTTGGTGGTCAAAATACAATAATTGAACATTTTTTTTTTTGAAGAACCGTGCTTAGCCGGATACTTCGGTTCATTTCTCTAGGCGTGTCCAAATTCTTCTTGAAGAACTCCAGTAGATATTTCTTCATCATCAATGGAAGGTATATGGGAATGCTCTAATGTTTCCTCTGTGACCCTGATGCGTTGAGGATCGAATTAAGCCCGAAATCATGTACCATGTGCCGATGGGCGAATGAAAGGCGTTTGGATTCATGCAGGAACTCCCTCAACGTAAGGACCCTCACATGTGGGGTTACGAATCATCATCACATATAATGCAACAGCACAGAAACTCGAACCGTTACAAATCATTTCGACAAGTTGAGCATTGATAATTCCTTTGATGTCGAAATGCTTCCGTCAACACTTTAAACGTTGCCTGACTATTCTCTGCCTCTCTGATTATTCATTGATCTCATTATGACCTCTTTCTCTGCCAGTATAGACAAGAGTAATGACTCTTGGCGCACATATATTTTTAATCAAAACTTTAATTTGCCTCATGTCCACGTGAAACCCTAACGCATGAAACCAACGAGGCATTTCATTCGAGTGAGATCTTCTCGGGGAATCGTGAAAATCTATCATGTTATCACATGCAATCTATGGGGAAGTATTGCTCTACTAAATCATTTGTTTCTAGCAGTAACACATCTAACACATCCCCCGGACGACTTAGAAATGTGCAGGTGGAATAGCTTGCTCTCTTCTATGATTTCATGTACCATATTAACCAAACATTCTTGCTTTAGTTTGCAATGGGTTGTGGGGAGCCTTGTTCCAGGCAACTGACTGGCAATGAGACCAAACCCGAGATGAAATTTTTTGAATTCTTATTTTAGATATTCTGTGTCATTTCCCGGGCTAAGACTCATCAGTGATTTTAAGAGAACATGAAATGCTATATTTTTAGTTTCATCTTAGATGTAAATCAGTTGATCGTCCTTCCAGTTTGTCATTGAACTCAGAATGTATTTCTCTATATCCATAGTTATCTACTCTTTCAGTTGTGGAGATTTGAGAAAACCTCCTATGAGGTCGTGCAACTTTTTCTTCGAGTTCCCACTCAGCATGAGTATTGAAGACTTCCTCATGAGCTCGTTGAGTGATTTTTGATAAGAGGGAACCAACATCCCACCATCATTTTTTGTAGAACCACCCTTCTTATTTCTAAACATTTCAATCTCCTATAGAAACCAACTTGAAGAAGAGCAAGCGAAAAAATAAATATCCATTGGAACTCCATCAGTTTTCGCTATTCCATTTCTGGTTGGAATTGGACTCGGACTTGCACATGAGCGCGACCACATACACCTTCACCTTGGGCACCAAATGGCAATAATAAACAGGATATGGAAACATGCTTTGATGGAACGAAACCGACCTCGTCACTGAAAAACATAGATGTTGCCTTTCTCATCATCTCTTCCTTGGCATCAACATCAACCTAATAGAATTTCACAATCATATGCCATTCACTCACTTCAAATGATTTTATAATCATCGCTTGGTCAACTTCCGACTTCGGTCATGCCACCATGATACACGTCGGTACTGTTTAATGCGATTCGATCACATGTTTCTTCTACCCGATCTAAAAAGAAGTAGACCACCAATGCTCCTAATATAAGCAGCTAGAATGGGAAGCTTACAGGTAACATAAATCGCTTTTGTCGGCCTTAACCAATTGTAGAGGCTGGGGATGAACTAACAAATCCGGGCAAATGAGTGTTATTGAAATAGATGAAGCTGGCATCATATTTTTCTCCTTTTGTGTCATTTTGTCCGAGCCCATTGTTCTATTGAGAACCCGTTTCAACACCTTACTAACAGTCATCCTTCTTAAATCACATATAAAATCTCAATGTGGTTTATCAAATTACTCTCAGGCATTGTCCAATCCTTGGCCTGAATAATTTTGAGATCCATCTCCCAAAGTATTTGAGAGACATTATTCAACAAGTCGAACCGGTCCTCCAAACAAGTGTGGTAGAGGTAAACCTGCTTTGGCTTTGGCTCCCTATTTGCCACATAGTAAGATGAAGCAGAGCTCGGAGGACAGGATGATGTGAGGCCCATCTTATTGGCAAAGCCAGAATATTACTTAACACCATTTCCCAGACGACCGAGAGAGCATCCGAGAAAGCAATTCGAACACCCCGGGCCTGCAAGCCATTTGGAAACCAAATCTCTGATCTAATGGTGAGCTTTGATCTTGAACCAAACCACAAAGGAACCTGGTATTGAGAGAGAAGTCATGGCATATGCTTCCTCTTAGGCGACATAGTCAATTACGATATCGTTACCTTAGGGACAAAGTCTCATTTGTTGGTGGGAATCTCTGACACAAGTGGGTTAGGTTACCATCAAATTGATGTCAATCAGTCATTGCGAAATCATTTCTATTTACATTTACTAGCATTCTATGGTCACTTTGTGACCAAAGATGGAGCTTTTTAGGGAAGAAGTGCGCTTAGTTAGAGTTTTTATTTCGAAATATGGGGTTCCAGAGAGAGCGATGGGTTAGCTTGCTTAGTAAATTATTCGAACCAATCCATTAGGAGGACTAATGCTCAGTATCTTAGAGAGATTGAAGCAATTCAAAATAGTGTGTTATATACATAATAAGACAGGCCCAGAGGTAGAAGGACACTAGGCAGGCCATTTCAATTATGGGAAAGACAATTAAGGAGAATCGGTTCCACTATGGATAATCTCATATATAAAGAAAGGAAAGAAACCTATACCCTTTAGGTAAGGCTTTCACTTACACTCTCCCCCGACGTAACACTGATGGACATACAATAGCCAAGACTAACCAATAGACAGAGCGTACCCGATTGGAGGGATATATGCTTTCCATTGAAAGGAAATTTGGGATATGGTGTAGCGGACAGCAGGAACTACATTAATTTATTACAAATTATGATTTTTCAATTTATTTACAACCAACTTCTTTAATGCCTTAATGGGGATGAGGTGAAAAAACCGATGGGTGGTGTTGATTATTGGAATGGATGAATAGTTTACGATACATGAGAGGCATGCTTTGCTAAGCTCCGAGACTTGGCGAAAGTGTTTCCTACAGTTAAGTTAGTGAGTTACCTTTGATGGCCAATTTATTTACTGCCAACTTCTTTAATGCCTTAATGGGGATGAGGTGCAAAACCGATAGATAGATAGATTAAGATAGTTTGATACATGGGGGCATGCTTTGCTAAACAAAGAGACTTGGCGAGGTGTTTCCTACCCACGGATTCCAAGTTAGTGAGTTAACTTTGATGGGATGATTCGATGATTTCAAGACAACTGATAGTGGATAGATAGATCCCTGTCGGGACACAATTTTCTCAGCGGGTGGAACAAAGAATAGGTAGGGTAGGCACATTGTCTCTATCAAATGGCGAGTGGGGAACCAACACCAGGGAAGGGTAAAAGAAAAGAGGAAGCCACTGGGAAGAAAGAAGAGCGAGTCACTGAGAAAGGAAAGATAGGAATAGGGAGAAAGATTGGGATAGGGGGTATGGATTTCCCCCGAAAGTCTTTATTGGCCCCAATAAATCACTAGTCAAGTCGCTTTAATGGCCTCACCAGAATTTACTATCTTTAATGGCTTTAATGGAATGTAGAATCTCATATATAATGAATGTAGGTAGATCACTTCTTCCCTATGTACTTAAACATGTAATTTGAAATTCCTTATGTAACATTAGAGGGCCTTGCTATGCCTGCTATCTATTTTTTGTTGGCCCATGTACACCAATAAAGTCTTTCTATTCATTCTATAAAATATATATGTATCCGATGTCAAAACACCAACTCATATATAATATCGAAAGAAATCAATCCATAGGGAGGGGGGGAAGGAGAAGAGAGAAGAGAGCTTAGGATGAGTATCTATTTTATTCAATTATTTCCAAGATCTAATCCCAGTTCTCCCCTATCATGGGAAAACACTTTTCAATCCCCAGGTTTATGCTCAAGGGAAAAAATGTTCTCGGTGGATGCAGGACCTGGGACCCTAATAATTCGTATGCGGGCTGATCTTACAAGAGTGTCAATAA
>SNQJ01S0179098.1:0-19581 GCA_010110895.2 Picea sitchensis | reverse complement strand
TTTTAGACATTGACACAAACTACGCCTTTAGAGTTCATAACATATAATGATATTGGATGCATTCTAGTTTAATGAATGTTCTTTGGAGGCCTGAATCAATTACATTTCAGATACATTCCTATTAATATTTTTAATAATTATAGGAAATTTTTTATATTATTATGTTGATTACAGTTCTTAAATATTTCTTGTAGGTTCCAAAGTTCATACTTCTTTCATCAGTACGAGTGACACGGCCATGGTTTCCAACAATTATTTTCGCGAACGTTTTTATGGGTGGAGTATTTATATGGAAATTGAAGGTAGTCAGTTTTTCTCGCAACTATGTTTCACTTATTGACTATCCACTTGTAATAAACCTACCTCCAAATTAGTTTAGAATTTACTCGCGTGGATGCATAAATTTGAAATTTCTTCTTCTTAAGAGATAAATAAATCATATATGTATGTGGCTGCATTTTGTCTTTCACTTTTCTTTCCTTGTTTACAAATGGTCATGCCACTTTTGATTACGAAAGTTGTAAAATGAGATGGAAGACAAAATTATGTATTCAAGAGGCATTCAAATGATGTTGAATGCCTTAGTGATTTAGTAGTACACTAAATTATAATTTCTTATATACAATTTTGATTTGCACTCATGTGTGTCTATGTGTGAGGGAGAGAGAGAGAATTGTATTGAACTGGTATTTCTAACATCAAGGTTAGACTGCCCATGGACTAGGAAATTACAGTCAGTCGTTTTTTTGACAATGATAAGAATAAAAAAATTATGTTTCCTTAGTTATATATCAGAGTAATAAAAGGATATAAAAGAGAATATTTTAGTAACAAAAGGATATAGCCAAGGTATAAGTTCCTTGCATCGACGACTCCTCATAATTGCTTCCTGTAATAAGCTTTTTCCTATCTTGACAATGTTCTCCCCTTCAAGCAGTTGAATAATACTATAAGTGATTGTGTCTTATCCCCAAGTAATCATAAAGCTTCCCAACTAAACAGAAAACATTCCTCTATTTCCGATTTTCCTAAATTATAAATTTGACAGTCTTTTGTTCCTTTCATGTTTTTTGGTCTTTTCCATCTTCTCCCTTCACAACAATGTTTGGGAGAACTTTCTCTGAATTTCATTCTCATAATCTGTTCTTGTGAAGGTTTATTGCTTTTCAAGTGTGCCTAAACATTTTCTTCAATGTATGTTTTAGTCCTACATAATTTTCCTCTGACAATTTTTTTTAATATACAAGCTTTCAATTCCTCCTTGTCCCTTCGACAGGCTGCTTCCACTACTCGGCATCTTTCTGTCCATTTAGTGCTTTGTTATACCTGTATAAGAAGGTGCTTTTGAAGTAAGAACTGGATTATTTTTGGTATAGTTTAGCTCAGCTACTGTTAAGGAATAGAAAGTGATATGTAAATGATTCTATTTAGTTTTATCTTTTTCTCTATTGGTTTGATTAACAAGTTTTGAATTTTGTTGTTTAACTATATGTTAATTATCTAGTTGGCGCCTTGTTTTAAGTAGATATATGACTAATAAACATACTTATAATTTATAAATTTGGGTGATGTTTGAACCATATGAACATTTATCTTGGTATTTTTGCCTTATACACACTTGGGCTATGATGGAAGAAATCTTCAATCCACTTAGTGTGGTCCTTGGGGGAAAGTCTCGAGACAAGGTGCTATCACCCGATCCTCGACTCCTCCATCTAGGCCAACTCCTAGTGAAGCCAGGGAATTTAGTCCATATAAAAAGAATCTAAGGCTTTTCACAAAACTTTAGGCACTAAAGGGACAATTTTTTTGAGACTTTTTTAGAGACTTGAATAGTCTAAGTAAGTCCTCTTTTGAGTATTTATGTTCGCTTTCCTAAAACAGAAAGTTAGAATATTCAAATGACTATATCTTAAAGAACAACAAGCAACAACTTTTACTTAGAAATTTGGCAAGAAAATTCAGAAAATTGCTTAATAAAAACTAGATCTAGATTTAGATTTAGCAAGAAAGTTAGAAATAGATCTAGATCTTGCATGCAAATACTAGAAAGAAGATAATGACTTAAAATTTAATCTAGTTATACATGCAATCCAAGAAAAAGAGAAAGAGGAAGAATTTTTTTTGATTTTGTGGAGCCTTTGCTTGAGCCTCAGAACCCTTGGGCAATGGGAGTCTTTCTCTGGTGTGAAGAAGAGGGAGGAAGTTTTTCTGAAGTGCTTTAAGAGAAAGAAAGGGAGCAAGCAAACTTCTTTGATTCTCCAAAAGGTTGGTATTTCACGCTCCAAGCTTCTCACAAGTACCTGCAAACAACAGTGTTTCCTACAAGATAGACTTTCTTCCACGTTAATTTAAACAAAACCCAACATGAGAATATAAGCATCAAATGTATAAAACAAATATATAGACTAGCAAAAAAGTAGAACTATATATTCTAATTGGATAACAATAACCTTGCATAGCCACCAAATGCACAAATACAAGAGAAAAACTTGAAATGATATTACCTCAAAAGCTAACAATCCATCCACACATGTGAGACCAAACACCAAATATCGACTTCCAATGTCTTTGATTCAATAGAAAAATTCTACAACAAGATCAAGTTGCCCAAGCTCCAACTAGAATGAAGGGAGGAGGATCGACATTGATTTATACACTAACTGGTGACAAATCCAAGGCATTTGCACATGGGGAGAGGAGGGGTTGCGCATGAGCTAAGTGAGTTAGCATGTAGTAGAGTGTGGTGAGTGTGGAGTGGAAGGGAGATGGAGTGGAGTGGAATTGGAGTGGAAGTGGAGTGAGTTGGTGAGGAGTTTAGTGGAAGTGGGAGTGAGTGGAGTGGAGGTTTGAGTTCCCCTCTTAGGATTGACACCCTCTTCCCTAAATCCGCCAACTAGCTCAAGAGGAAGTCGAGTGGCAACATAGGGATCCTCACCCTTGCCAACTCACTCAAGGAACTCGCCTTAGACACTAGAAGGACTCGACCTCTTGGTCTTGAACTCCAGACAAGGAAAAAACATGTCTCCAACTTATGTTTCCTAAGTTTTCTTCGACTCTCCTAAAATTTTAAGAAATTTAATTAAATCCTTTTGTCTTTTGAGAGAAAAACATTTTTTGAGTGTGTTGACCCTTACAATGCCATTACAGTCAACTCATGTATCATGAAAGGCCATGTCGAAGACATAATTGGTTCACGGGTATCTATACCCGGCCACTTAGAATTTTTGTAAGCGAAATGTCATAGAGTAGAGCGTTTTCTTCAACAAGCTTATAAATGCAATTAATAACTCAATGCCTATCAAAGGAGGTGAGAAGTCCTGGCGTTGCATGCCAAGCAAGAGATCTAAAAGGTGTGGCGTCACCTATAATGTTTCTTTTCTTGCGATCCAACATGGCGTGACCTATCAACAAGTCAATTTGAGGGAAAGAGTACAACGTTTTACCAAACAAACTTACAAATGTAATCAATAGCTCAAAACTAATCAAAGAAGGTGACAAAGTCAAAGTCAAAGCGTTGATGTCCAAACAAGAGGTTAAACAGGTATGACGTCACCTATATAAATTGATGCGGTTAGGGTTAGCTAGCCAAAGAAGTAGGCGTTTTAGCCAATTCAACCACGATGAAAATGCTTAAAAACCTCTATGGCTACCAAACCAGATGACTAGGCCACTGCTTCTATCAAACACAATTTCAAAATCAGGGCGTCCTCTTGCTATAGTTAGTGAAGAAACTAGGGTTGGAAGCCTTTGGAGTTGGATTAGGGTTTCAAATTAAAGAAGTGACGTTTTGAAAGAGTTTAAAGGCATAAACAAACTCAAGAAGGTTTCTAGACTAGTGCAGCTTGGGTTATGGAGGTCAAAGAGGTGGAGCTAATAGCTTGGAGGAGGCTTAAACTCAAGGACAAGAGGATTGAAGGTTTTGATGGTGTTGCTATGGCAAGGCCACCAAACCAAAACCCCTAAGGAGAGAAAGGCTTACCTAGGTGTAGCCCCAGAGGCTAGGCCTAGGGCTTTATCTTCTTTCCTTGAGACTTCTTTTGCAAAATGGCTAACACAAGCACAAATCTAGGGCTGAAGTGTTGCTTCATACAAGGCTTTTCAAAACCTAAGTAAACCAGTGTAAACTAAATTAGGCCTAGGGCCTTCTTTCTTCAATTTGTGCTTAAAACTAACTCAAGATAAGAGGAATCTAGTGTAGCCAGCTATGGCTGAGCTAAACTCCTTCAAATCAAATGGCTATAAGCTTTATTCATGGGGACATGAAGCCACAACCTACTGTGTGTTATTTGGCTCCCTAGGGTTTCAAGGATTAAGCAAATAACAACAAGATAACAATTGATGCAAGATGTTAAATCGGCAACCATTCATTCACTAAGTTTTGATGAAAAACACACAAGATCTTGAAGAAGCATAATCCAAATCTAGTTGTAAACCTTCCAATGAATAAGCACCACTTGCCAAACAATAGCCTTTAAGAGTTGCCTCACTCCAAATAGAAGATAAACCAAGACAAAAGACTAGAAGAAATGTATCTCTCCAAGAGAGCAAGTTATGTTATGATAAAATGAAGAGACAGCGTCCTCTATTTATATGATCTTATGACCTTTAAATTACAAAAATAGGTCAACAAGCATTGACAAGGCTTACATTACAATATCTTAATCATTTGTCACTTTTACATGCTAAAATGCAAAAATGAGCTAATAATGGGAATGTCGGGCCCCTTAAAGAGGAAGGCGTTAGCCTTTTAGGGCAAATCATCCTCCTGTATGAGGCGTTGGCCCCACAGGGGAGCTCACGCAGCTTCTTTGAATATTGTCGAGAGGCCCGGCCTGCCATGTCTGCTCAAAAGCGTCAAGTAGTCTGGGTGGCGTGAAATCTCTGGGTCAACGTCCATGCATTGAGGTGATCCCCACCATGCTGCTTAAACGTCGATGAGGGGCATCCTTCTTCTTCTTCTACGTGCAAGGGCTCGTCACAACCATCACATATACGCCATCCCAGCGTCCATCGATGGGCTTGACCCCATGGAGGTCGAGCTAATCATCTCCCCGTATTCACCCGATCCTGCATTTTTGTCAGCGGCGTAGTCGCACATAAAAATTAACCCTCCAGGGGCTCATCAGTCCCTAGACATCATAGCAATGTAAATCATATCTCATCATTAAATTTATCAAGCGTATGCATGAAATCCTAACAAATCATCGATAGCTCTAAGATAGCTACGGACCCGCTATACAAGGCTAAGGCAAACAATAAGACCACCTATTGGGCTAATACCCTGAAATGGAAAGTCCCCTCAAAAGATCATTCAAGCCATGTGTAATGTGGTGATGTGTTTTTTAGGGATGTCCAGTCGTAATCAGACCAAAATTGTTATGCAATGGGTGCCTTGTAGGAGGTGAGCTGTACCGTCATGGATACATTTTTCCAAGCCTTATTGCCTTATCTTTCTTTATTTGCATTTTACTGCAAGCCTTGACGAAAAGGACACAACCTTGGCTTGGTGGCCAGATGACGGCGTTACCCTAATTGTAGCGAGAAATGAGAGAAATTTCGTGGTGAGACCACCCTTCCTTTGGCCGTGCAACCAAGGGTCACTACAGTTTGAGTGACGAGATGGTGGCAATGTCATGCAGCTAAATACCTATGAACATAATGGGCGGCTCGTGATGAGACCTCCATCCTCTTAGTTGGAGTCTTGCATTTATTTATTTCATTTTCTTAGGGTCCCTTAGTTTCTTGCTCGAGAGGCTTTTGTTGCCTTCTCGGGGATCCCTGAGTGAAGCATCTCTAGGTTTATTTTCCTATGGCTTTTATCTTTTACCCGGTTTGCTTTTACAGACGCTTTAGCCCCTTCTTCCCCACAAGACAAGATGTACCACGGAAGGTCATCCTAATGGCGGAACTAGGGGAATGGGATGAAATGGCGGGATATAAGATGGAAAAGTGATAAGATGGTGGGGCGGACGATGGCTCTGCAAGCCCAGCAATTTGGCTAACCAAAACCCATGAATACCCGGCTTGCTAAGTTGCCCCATCAATCACTAACAATGGTCAAGAGGATTAGTGTAAGATCCAGCGATCATTCGAAATGAAAGGAACCAAATGCATACATAAGAAGGTTATAGCGATCAATATGACACATACCATGATACCTTGGACAATTACCTCATGGAGCAAGAGTCCTTTCACGATGCAAGTCGGTAGGTAGTGATGGAAGGCTAGTGCTATTTGACGGGACAAACTAGGCTGAGAAAGATAGACCCTCGGAGACAATACTCAGAAATCCTGCTGTCGGTTTTCCATGTCTAGGACCATGTGGTTTTCGAGACATGATCTCCTAGTTTTATCTAGATATCGGGGATAACAATATACAGAAGTGATCTATGCAACTAGGTGTTGCAATTGTTTAAAGATTTATAGATTTTAATTACCCTTCCCACTCTAATAGGTGTGTGCTAAAGCTGCTTCCTCCCTTGGCCAAATGACGCCCGGTGCTCAAGATAGTAGGGCTATGAGTCCCTAGCTTCAAAGAGTCGACCCGCTGCACGATAGAGAGTAGTCGATCCGCAGGATCTCCCCAGCGAAACCGGGACGGTCCCTTCCTCTTGCTTCTGGGTATCCCCTCAAACCCGTTTAGATGGTGGAGGCGGATGATTGAGGCCCCTAAAATGTTGCTAAAAGTTATTAGGACCAGCGGGTGGGTCTTTAAGTGTGTTAACAGCAAGTTTTGGACCCTTTAAAATTATCTTTTTTTTTAGTGTGGCGTGGGCAAAATGTCATATCCGGATAGCGCAATGTGTAATCAGATTACCATCAACATGTCAAAATGTAAGGAAAATAAGCACAATGTTATACCATTAACTCATCATCATTCCACATGAAAGATTAAAATAGAAAATGAAACGTAAGCACTTGCAGAATGTAAACTGTGAATGTATATGCCTTAGACCATCAAGTAAAATAAATTGAGCGCATGGATACTTAACATACGAAGCATAAGACCATAAGCATGAGATAAATAAAGTGAGAGTTGCTTGCAATGAAGTTAAGGTGTAAGTGCTTAAATCATGAGTTAGGACGTGAGCTCCAAGAGGTGATGCTTAACACAGAATGGTTGTGAATCTCTAAGACATAAATGTTATACACATCATTCATCTATCATCATAATATGTGCTTGCAAAAGAAGTGGGACGAAGCTGTGTAAACCATGCACAAGGCCGTGAGCTCTAAAACATAGGTGTAAGTGTTAAACCATAAACTAGGCCGTGAGCTAAAACAAGTCTAACATGTGCAAGTGAAACTATTAGCATAAGATAATATGTGCAAGACTTGCATAAGTAAATTATGATGTGGATGCTTGAGCGAATGAACCAAGACGTGAGCAAATGAAAGGAAAGTGCTTAACCATGAGCTAAGACATGGGCTCAAGATGTGATGCAGCGAACCATGAACTAGACGTTAGTTTTAAGATATCCTAAACCATAAACATTTAACCATAAAGCATTGTATCATCTGTGCAAGACGTGAGTGTTTAAACCACCAATGAGGCCATGAGCTTAAGCTACATTCATCAACACATCATTTCATCTATCATCATAAACCATTTATTTACCCAAAAGAGAAGTAGGACGTGAGCTAAAGAGAGCAAAAACAGATAACTTGCAAGTGATAATCACCAAAGATAATCTAACTAGATAGCATGTAAAACATCACAAGTTATTTTCCCTTTAAGCCAAGGCGATTTTAGGGATGACTCCCCAAGGTGTCGGCAAGATAAGCAATAGAAATAAATTAGAGATTGATTTTCCTTAAGCCCAGGCGATTTTGGGGATGACTCCCCAAGGTACCCGGCAAAAAGAAAAGACAAAACTGAATCAAAATTTAATTTCCTTTAGGCGAAGGCGATTTTGGGGATGACCCACCCAAGGTGCCGGCATTAGATTAATATCTAGATATAGCGCAGAGAAAGGGGCATTGAACCGTTCGTAGCTCAGGAAGATCCAGGAGAGAGAGAATGTCGAATGAGCTCACGACGGCCGAGCGAAGCTTATCTGTAATATTAACCAAAAATAAAAAAATAAATTGATTTTAATTGAATGACTTGGAAATGAAAAATAAATCAAGCCAAGGCGATTTTGGGGTTGGCTAGGTAGCTTACTCAAGGTGTCGGCAACAAATTATTAGACAAATACACAAGGAAAACTTAGTGAAATAGTACAAAATTTACAAGAATACACTAAAAGGAGGTGGAGAATCTTTACCCAAATAAAGATATTCTTTATTTGAAGCTTGTGGTGAATTTGGTAGTCTCCTTGTTCTTTGGTAAAGTCTGCGCAAAAACCAGCAAGCAAAAACTATTTGAAGCTTATTTGAAAAACACCACAAAGTTGAAATTTTCTGCTTTAACATAGAAATTTCCACACAAAATCTGCAAGAAAAATGTATAATATTGACCTATCTAAGAGTGTTAGTATCGTCTGGTGTAGGACAGTCGGTGACCCAGTGTGTTGTTAAGCCACTCCATTATGTTAAGAATCATCGGTTGAGAAACACAGGGGACAAAAAATCCAACCATGTTAAGGGTTGGTGTGGCTCAGGCAGTGCGATCCAGGGTGATTTTGGCAGCTTGATGCCCACGAGTCAGCAGTTTCTCAAACACAGGTTAATGCTTGGTCACAGCACAAATTAACAAAAAAATGTTAGAGTATGCATGAAATAAAGCTGAAATGATTGTAGAAATAAAATGGATAATAAGATAGAGCTAAGAGTTTATGAGAGAGTCAAGGGATAGCATCCATCCAGGATAACATCCCAATGATCCTCTTGGTGACCTGCAAAACTTAGTAAATGATGTGAGTCATGGAATAAGCAGTGATATTGAGACTAACTTAGGGAGAAATAATTGCAAACCCTAAGCTGCCAAACATACACATAGAATAACCAGAATAATCAAAGCTATCCTACCCAAGCAAAATAATTCAACTCAAGATCTACTACCAATGATCACATAAAAAACTAAGACACAATATCACCTCAAATGTAAAGAAATCGGAATACTCAAGATCTCCTCATAATCCTCCAAAGCTTTTCTCTATTATTCCAAAATGTGAGCAAACTCTCAGAGCAAATGGAGTGGGTGGCTTGGTGCTTGGAAACAAGAGAAGTGGAATGAAATTTATTTCTTGTTAGCTCAAGAATGGTGAAGAAATGAGGAGGGAGGGGTCTCATTTATACCCAAAGAGGCAAAGTGAGGGGCCTTGGATTGTTGCCAAGTGTTGGCAATCAAGAAGAGATGACTCTCTACAGAGAGAGAAAAAGCCCTCTTAGGGTTTTAGCAAGGGATAGGTGAGTTAGTGGGAGACCATGAGTGAGTTGTCATCTGAGAGCACTGGGGGATTAAGGAGATTGCGATCAAAGTTTAATTACAAGGTTACTAAGGTTCAAGGTGTAGAGGGGCGTGAGCTTTAGAGAGGTTGTGAGTGAGGTGGAGTGTGGGGTCTACCAAATGGTTAGGTGGAGCTCTAGGAAAGGCACCTCACATATGAGGGGCCCACACAAGATGTTAAGTCAAGAGATTAAGGTTTAAGTGCATTTTATTAAAGTTTGGGTTAAGGGGGGTCGTTTTTCCCCTTTTTACCCACTCCCTAAGGGGAAAAAAGGGTGATAATGCAAGTTAAATGGGTAGATGAAGGTTTAAGTGGTTAGGATGGGTTTGGGTAGGTTAGGGGTATAACTTGCTCATTGCCACCTTACACTAACTCACTAACTCAAAATTACAAAATTTGACATTTGACTAATGTCATTTTAACAATTAAAATTGCTGTTCACAGTATTTCGACTCACGGCGGACTAAGACATGGTAAAACTTGTCCCCTTTATTTGAAACTTGGTCTATGGGTGTAGAGGTGCTATTCCATTTCTTTTGAACACAAATACCTCTATCAAAAATCCCAAGACCGAGTTTTACAATGTTTAGCTCAAAAATAATTAATTAATTAAAAAAACCTATCTGGGCTAAATGAGAAATTCAAACTTTCTACCACAATACAGCATGGTCCGCTATCGTCATTCCCTAAACAAAAAGGTTACCAAAGGGCCAGAGACCATTAAGGCAGCGGATTCACCACTGAATGCTATTGCATGTGTGGAGGGAAAAACTCAAAGTCCAGCGGGCAGGGAGGCCATTAACAACTGAGGATAAAAAACCCTGGTGAAAGGAACTCCCTTAATGAAACATCCCAAGGTACCTAACCCAACTATGATCCATGCATACATTATTACATTATTAACAGAAGTCTGGTAAATTTTGTTTACAAAAATTTTGTGTTGGGACATCAAATGCCCAAGTAGAACCAAGGCTGTCTTCAACATAGATGTATACTTCACGGTACATGAGTTGACCCTAATTTAATAGGCGGTCCAGCAGGGCTTAAGCTCAAAGATTAATGTGTGAGAGATCTAGATCTAGATGATTTTTTAACCATAAAGCATAAATAGATCATAAGAACATTAAAACCCTAGCCTCACAATTTGGGGTATTCCTCTCCCAAAGTGTGGGTGATTATTAAACTTTAGAATAAAGCTTGGAAAGAAAGAGATAAAGAAAAAAAGAGGAAAAAGCAAGAGAAGCTCACTATTACGTCCTAGCTTGGGAAGAAGTTTTAGAAATGGAAGAACTTGAAGCTAGATCTTACCCAAACTCACAAGTGGGAGGTAGGCCATACAAATCTTTCTCCCCACATTATGAGCAACTAAAAATCAGCAAGGAGTGAAGAAAGTATGCCCAAGAGCTAGAAGAAGTGAAGAGAAAAGTTGAAAATGTTACCCACTTGAAGATGAGAGTCTTGGGTGTTGTGTGGATGTTTTTGGGGTAGCATAACCCTCTCAACCAGATCTGAACCTGCAAAACCAACAAGGTATGCTTGCTGTAAATGCTACACACAACAAGCAAGATGAAGAAAAATTTCTAGTTTTGATAGAAATTTTTCACATAGAAAAAGGCCTTCTTGAAGAGAGTAGATTTAGATGACCACTTTAAAATGTTAAGCTAGCTGAAATATGTATAGAAGGGCTGACAGAAAAGAATGAAAAGAAGAGAGAGAGAGAAAAGAGGATCTTATGTGTGTTTCAAAGGAGGACTCTTCCTTGAGGCATTCCCAATGAAACCCTTGAAATGAAGCTTGCCAAAACTTAGCAATATCTATGCATACCAAGATAATATGGGTGAATGTGCTAATAAGATGAAATACTTACACTATCTGGCAATTCACATATATAGATCTACAGAGCCCTGGTTGTTAGATCTACTCAAATAAAATACTTTACTTACAAGATCTGGGCTGTGCATGGAAATCAAATCAGAGCCATACAATTTTACCTCACATGTAGCAAGAATAAAAGCACTTGTTGCTCTTCCAATGATCCTCCTAAGTTTCTCCTTTATATTACTCCAAGAGAAGGGATCTTGGAAATGGCTATCCAAAACCCTAAGAGCCAAAGATGGAAGAAAGATGGAACAAGAAGAGAGATAGAGAGAAGAAAATCAAGTGGCATAACATTAGCTCAAGATGTGGTGTGAAGTGAGGGGTTCCTTTTATGCTTGGAGAGGCAAACTCACCTCTTGGATCAATGCCAAGTGTGTCCACCACCAAGCACAAGAGGGGAATCCCAAGGGTAGGCCACACCATCTAGGGTTTGAGAAGTAGATCTAGGGTGTGGATGAGTTGGTGGGAGGTGTTGGGATCACATAAAATAGGTAGTGGAGGCTAGGGGATGCATGCCAGGGAGAGAGGCCCCAATCAATAAAACCAATTTTTTATTGGAGATCCACAAGAGGGGGTAACTCTCCTTGCGGAAGCACCACCATTTGAAAGTGAATGAATGGAGAGGAATTAATGAGAGGTAGGGTGTGGGGATCAAGCAAGGGAAGTGGGAAGCTAGGAAAGGCGTGCCAAGGGATGTAATAAGTCTCCCATTAATTTGTTTATCATTTTTTACTTTTGGAGACTTTCTAGAAGGAAGCACCACTCTAGGAAAAGTGACGTTTTGCTTTATGGCTAGGTGAGGGGTGAAGTGAGGTTTGGAAAAGGTTAGGAAAGGTTAAGAAGGTTAGAGGAAAAATATCTCTCATCTTTATCCATCTTTACTTTACCCTTTAACTCATTATTACAAAATACATTTTTGCTATGTCAAGACTTAGCAATTAAAATTGTTGTTTTGACTAAGCGGCTTTTCAGGTGAACAAACCCATAGCAAAGTTGTATGACTGAGCTAAAACTTGGTCAATGGATGTAAGAACTGCTATTCCATTTCTTGAGCACAAATACCCCTATCAAAAAGCAAAGACCCTAGTTTTACAATTTTTTGCTCAAAAATAGTGGAATGAATTAAATAATTAAACCTCAAACTTAGGGAAATTTAATTAAAATTAATTATTAAAAAACTAATCTAGACTCAAGGGAATTCCATTGTGAAACTTTCTAAGATGTCTTGCATGGTCATTTACATCATTTCTAACAATAGTTACCAAAGATAAGCCATTAGAGCCTTTCACCACTTTGGAGGTGTGCAAGTGTGAGGAAAACTCAAGGGAAATCAATAGGGATGAAAAACCCAATTGATAACCTTTTGAGGATAAAACCCTCGATGAAAGGAACTCCCAATGGTGATCCCAAGAGGTAACTAACCTAACTATGACTCTAAATGAGACCTATTCCATTGATGACCAATGCGATGCGGAAATTCCCGGAGTTACAAAAAGAAGTGTTGGGTCCAAAAATGCCATGTAGAGACAAAGTCTTAGACAAATGAGCATCACGATGATGCATCTCTTCATGGCATGGAGTTGACCCCTAGTTGGAGAGGCGGTCAACATCGGGCTCCACATGAGGACGTGTGTTCAATCTTCGGAAATGGGATGGAGAGCATCACAGTCGGCACTTACAAAACATTGTGCTCACCAATAACCAACATAGAATACATACATACATAGATACATATATATATATATATATATATATATATATAGATAGATAGATAGATATAATGAAATAAACAAATGCTATAACAACATCTACATAATAAAATAACTAAAATTACAACATCATATAATTACAAAATGAAACTACGATACATAAACAATTCTAAGTTCATATCAACATAATGAATGAAACAATACAAAATTAAAATACAAAGGAAAAGGTTAGAATGTTACAACCATCCATGCAATGGATGAAATGATACCACAAGCATCTGAAACATCCTTGTCCAGGAAGACTCACAGAAGACCTTCAGGAGTTTTTATTAACTTGGAATTTTTCGCTAGAAAGAACTAACCAAGAATCGTGATCCTTCTTCCTTCAACCAAACACTGGAATAGTACCACGTGTAAACTTTGGATACTTTGTTGCTCATGATTGTCAAGGTGGAAAGCCAACCAATACTCATAATAATATGGCATTGACAATGTCTTCCATTTCCTCATAATTTTGCATTAAATCCTCCTTTGGTTGAGAGGTTGAAAAAGAACATATCACAGGAACCATCATATTGTTGTTTTCCTCAAGATTTTCAAATTTATCCTTCAAAAAAGATTGGTTCATCGGGAGATGGGTGGGAGCTGAGTCATCTAGATATTCAACTTTTTCAAACTCAAATTCCTTTATTTCCTCCCAATGAATGATCAGCTCATCCATGGATTCATCTAGAATTTCCCCATGAGCTGCCTCATCTTTTTTCAACTTGTCAAGCTCAAGGATTCCAAAGTCGGATATTCAGTATAAGTTTCTGTAAAGTCGATTCCCATGATATCAAACTGATCTTCCATGGCCAGAGTAAGTTGTTTGTTCATGGCTTCCACTTGTCTTGCATGGGCCAATTGCATGGCCTCAATATTTTTAGTATAGAATACTACATGTTGAGAATTATTTCTTTAAGTTCCTCAATGGGACTTGGTGGAGCATCTATCTTTATATCCAAACTAGTTGTTTCAATAGCTAGAATACTTTTCCTCTTCTATTTTATAAAATCATCAACTAATTCATTGTAAACTTCATCCCAGTCATGCCCAAATATTTCCAAAAAAGGCATGCAACAAATCTCATATGTTCTTGAATCTCTTTTTATCCTTTGAATCATGAAACCAATCATAAGCCCACTCACCACAAAGAGTCATGACAAACAATTACATTAGAACATCCTCATAAATAGGTAGGTCACACCATTCATTGATACATTGCGTGAAGGCCTTGATGTGAGCGCTAGCATCACCATGATTATGATTATGTAGGGAGTGCTATTCCATTTCTTTGAGCACAAATACCCCTATCAAAAACCCAAAGACCTAGTTTTACAATTTCTCCTCAAAAATAATTAATTAATTAAATAATTAAACCTCCAAACTTAGGGAAATTTGGTAAAAGTGAATTATAAAAAACTAATCTAGACTCAATGGAATTCACGAAACTTTCTAAGATGTGTGGTCATTTACATCGTTTCTAAACAATAGTTACTGGAAGATAAGCCCATTAGAACGCCTTTCACCACTTTTTAGGAATTATTGCAAATGTGAAGGGGAAAAACTCAAAATCAATGAAATTTGAAAAGCCAGTGTTTGAGGATAAAAACCCTCGGTGAAAGGAACTCTCTCCCAATGAACCGATCCCAAGGTAGCCCGACCTAACTATGACTCATGTAGACCTATTATATTATTGACCCATGCAGAGTGCGGAAATTCCAGTTACAAAAAAGAAATGCTAGGGCCAAAAATTACTGTAGAACCAAGTCTTCGACAAATGAGCATCTGATGATGCATCTCTTCATGGCACATGGAGTTGACCCCATAATAGTTGGAGGAAGCGGTCAACTACTCCAAAGAGGAAATGGAGCTTTTCCCATACCAATGTACAAAATGCTCCTTTTCAGGAACCTCCCACAGAAGTGGAGCCTTTCCAGAAGCTTTTCCCACACAAGAAGGAGGAAATCAAAGCTTCTTTGCCACGAACATATGAGCCTGACCCTCTTAAATAAGTTCCCTTTTTTATACACCAAGTAGAAAGCATTGGTTCAAAGCCTGGTGAGGTCACACCTTCACCCTTTTATGTCACTTTCCAAATGTGCTCCCTCCTTCGTAACTATGTTTTGCACCCAAATGCTACAACCAAGATTATGACAGAAGAAATCATGCGCCAATCGGGTTTGAATCTTTGACAACCAAATGCCAAAGGTGGTTTTCCAAAAGGAGTTATTAAGGATTTAGAAGTTGCCTTTGACTCTTGCTCGAGTGCCCTTTCTATATAGACGTGATGGTGGTAGACACCTTGAAAAATTGGGGTATCATTCTCCATAAGGACCTCATAAAGAACTTAGCCAAAAAATTTCAAAACCAAGAGTCTAAAGAAACCATCCCTCACCCCGAAGGAAGATTCTTCACCCTCCACAATGAACCCCTCGTAGGCTCCCCAGTTGAAACCCTTGATGAGTTGAGCGAACAACTCTTATGTATTGACAATGACATCAATAGTAGTTTGTCCAAGGAGCAAATTCAGATATCGACATTGTCGAAGAACCTGAAGGAATGTGGACCTTAGAATTTGATGGATCTCACTCGAGTTCCAGATCAGGTGTTGGAATTATCTTGACAGCTCCTTCCGATGAGGCTGTTATCCCGATATCTAGGGATAACTAGGAGATCATGTCTCGAGCCCATAGGTCCTAGACTTGTAGATGCAGAAGCTTGAGAGTGACTTGAGCATGGCCTGGAGGGCCCATAGTTCTTCTTCTTAGGAGAGACTTGTCTGTCAGTGATGGCAGCTTCCATCACCACCCGGCTTTGAGCTTGCATGGAGAAGACTCTTGCTCCATGAGAGGTAATTGGTCAGAGGTATCATGGCATGTGTCATATTTGATTATTTATAACCTTCTTACATATGCATTAGGTTCCTTTCATTTTGGATATTTTGCTGGATCCCACTAATCCACTTGACCAACTGTTGGGGTAATTGATGGGAGTAACTTAGTCATGGGTTTTGATTTTAGCCACCAAGGGTTTCTTGAGCCATCGTCCATCCCACCATCTTATCACTTTTCATCTTATATCCGCTCATCATCCCATTCCCCTAGATACGGCCATTAGGATGACCTTCGGTACATCTCTTGTGGGAAGAAGGGGCTAAAGGCCAGGGTAAAAGCAGTTAGTAAAGATAAAAGCCATAGGAAAATGAAAACCTAGAGATGCTTTACCGGAGGATCCCCCAGAAGGCAATAAAGAGCCTCTCGATAAGAAACTAGGGACCCTAAGAAAAATGAAATAAATGAAATGCAAGACCTAACAAAGAGGGTGGGAGGTCTCATCACGGAGCCGGCCCATTATGTTCAGGTATTTAGCGACGAAGCATTGCCAACATCACGGTCTGAAGCAGGCTGATGACCTTTGGTTGCATGGCCAAAGGAAAGGGGGTCTCATCACGAGCCAACCTTCTCATTTCTGCTGACAATACTAGTGGTGCTTATTTGTCATTTCGGCTGCAAGCCAGGCGGTGTCCTCTTGACGTCAAGGCTTGTAGTAAAAACAATAAAGAAAGATAAGGCAAAAGGGGCTTGGAAAAATGCATCCATGGCCCAATTCGGCTAAAAGCCTCCTACAAAAGGCACCCATGGACAACTTACCGACCCTTAGTGCGACTATGACTAGACATCCTAAACCATATCATCTTATTATGCATGGCTTGAATGATCCTTTGAAACTTATCATTTCTTGTGGTACTAGCCCAATAGGTTGTCCTTTTGGTTTCCTTGGCTTTGTATGATGAATTACGTGTAATGTCTTTGAGCTCTTAGATAATTTGTTGGGATTTTCATGCATATGTTTGATAATTTTAATGATGAGATATGATTTACATTGCTATGATGTCTAGGTGATGAGCCCATGGAGAAGTAGTCTTTGATGTCGCGGACCATGCCAATGAGGGCAGTACGGAGGATCGGTGCACATGGGAAGTATTAGTTAGGACACTCCATGGTGAAGAGCCCATCGGTGGTTCTTTGAGGATGAAGCGAGGGCGAGTTGTGAGCCCTTGCACAAAGAAGAAGAAGGATGCCCTCATCGGGGCGTTTTGGCGAGAGATCTAGCCTATGGGATCAGCCCCTTGGAGATGGGATGTTGACCTAGATGGATTGGGCGCCACCCAGGACTACTTGGACACCTTTTGGAGCAGATAACAGTGTGCTGAGCCTTCTGGGCACACATAGAAGGTTACAGGAGCCCCAGAGGGACCAACGTCTGGCTTGTTGGATGATGATTTTGCCTTGAAAGGGCCAATGTCTCCCTTTTGGGGCTTGACGCCTTGACATTTCTGCTCATTTTTAGCATTTTAGGCATGTAATGTGACAAATAATTGAATAATGTAATGTCGTATTAAATTTGTTTAATGACCTATTTTGTTAATTAAAGGTCAGCAGAGATCATATATATTGAGGGCGTTTTACCCTCATTTTATCATAACACAATTTGCTCTCTTGTAGTGACTTCTTTAGCTCTTGTCTTGGTTTTTCTTCTCTTTTTGGAGTGGTACTTAACTTCTTGGAGGATTATTTTTGGATATGGTACTATTTATCATTGGAAGGTTTACAACTAGGGTATGATTATGCTTCTTCGCTAATTTGTAAGTGTTTTTCTCATCAAAACTTCTTGAATGAATGGTTGTTGATTAAATATCTTGCATGCATTATTACTTTGTTATTATTTAGATTCTTCAAACCCACAGGAGCCAACACACAAGTAGGTTGTGGCTTCATGTCCCCATGGTAAAGCTTGCCATTTTGATAGAAAGGTTTAGCCTAGCCATAGCTACACTAATAATGCTCTTTTCTTGAGTTAGTTTTAAACATAGAGATTGAAAGAAGTCCTAGGCCTAATTTGCACTTTACATTAATGACCTATTTTGTTAATTAAAGGTCATGAGATCATATATATTGAGGACGTTTTACCCTCATTTTATCATAACACAACTTGCTCTCTTGTGAGAGTGACTTCTTTAGCTCTTGTCTTGGTTTTTCTTCTCTTTTGGAGTGAGGCGCAACTTCTTGGAGGATTATTTCTTGGCATATGGTGCTATTTATCATTGGAAGGTTTACAACTAGGGTATGATTATGCTTTCTTCATGAATTTGTAAGTGTTTTCTCATCAAAACTTCTTGAATGAATGATTGTTGATTAAATATCTTGCATGCATTATTACTTTGTTATTATTTGCTTAATCTTCAAACCCTAGGGAGCCAACACACAAGTAGGTTGTGGCTTCATGTCCCCATGGTAAAAGCTTATAGCCATTTGATTAGAGAAGGTTTTAACCTAGCCATAGCTACACTAGCCATCTCTTTTCTTGAGTTAGCTTTGAGCATAAATTGAAGAAAGAAGGCGTCCTAGGCCTAATTTGTTTTACACCTAGGGTTTACTTCTAGGGTTTTGAAAAGCCTTGTCTTTAAACAACACTTTTCAGCCATAGATTTGTGTTCATAAGCTAGCCGTTTTGCCAAGAGAGTCTTAAGGAAAGAAGAGGAAGCATTAGGCCTAGCCTTAGCTACACCTAAGTAAGCCTTCTCTTCTTAGGGTTTTGATTTGGTGGCCTTGCCATAGCAACACCATCAAACCCTAACCCTCTTGTTCTTGAGTTTGAATCTCTCCAAAGCCATTAGTTTCACTCCAATTGACTCCATTAACCCAAGGCACTAGTCTAGAAGTAACTTTGAGCTTGTTTGTGCTTAAACTCTCTTTCACAACTCTTTTATTTTGCAACCCTAAACTAACCTAGCATCTAAACCTAGCATCTAGAACTAACCCTAATGCTGATGACGTCTTGCTGATTTTAGACTTGTGTTTGGTTAAAAAATTGTGGCTTAGTCATCTCATCATAGCCATAGAGGTTCCAAGAATTTTCATTGGTTGATTTAGCTAAAACGTCCATCTCTTGGCTAGCTAACCCTAATTTTTAAGCAACAACATTATAGGTGACGTCACACCTTTTTGATCTCTTGTTTGGCCTGCAACGTTGTGACTTTTATCACCTCTTTTGATATACTTTGAGTCATTGATCACACCTATAAACTTGTTTGATAAAACGTTCCACTCATTGTCTTCAAATTGACTTATAAATTAAGGCTGATGTCACCTCCATAGCAGCAACAGTATTTAGGACGCAACAACATTATCTATTATGAGCAGATTTGATATTTATAGCATTGTGATATAATAAAGTGATTGATCTTGTACATTGAATGCCTATTTCTCTTATGTATTTATTGAAGAAGTGATATAAGCCATTTGTCTTTGTCTTAGTAATCATTGACTTCGTCAATAATTACATTTGATCATTGCTCATATATATATGATAAAGATAGTCATTAATACCTTGAAGTACTAACCACTGCAACACATATTCTAGTTTTATTTGTCTTGTCTCGCAAACAGGTGCCTCATCAGTGGAATATCTCCTGTGACTATCTCTTTCTTGGCAGTAATCTGTGAAAGGGAACTTCTTACCTTGATCCATTAAACCTTTATCCCTTCAGAAAACCA
>SNQJ01S0179097.1:0-19467 GCA_010110895.2 Picea sitchensis | reverse complement strand
CCTAGGCCTGATGCATTATTTCCTAGGTCTCGAAGTTTGACAGAGCCCAAAGAAGATCTTTCTTAACTAAGGGAAGTATGTAGTTGAAATACTGAAGAGGTTTGATATGTTGGAGTGTAAATCCATGAACACACCCATGGAAACAAAGTTGAAGCTCCTGGTTGATGCTTCGTCAGAATTGGTTGATGCTACACTGTACATGCAGATCATTGGATCGTTGATGTATCTAACGAATACCGGGCCAGATATACGTTTTACTGTGAACACCTTGAGCCAGTATCTGGTAGAGCCCAAACATGTTCACCTTGTTTTTGCAAAACATGTGATGAGATACCTTAAGGGTACGTTGGAATTTGGTCTCTGTTATAATGGAGATCATGAATTCAGAGTAATTGGTTATACCGATTCAGATTCGGTTGGAAGTGTTTATGACGGAAAGAGCACTTCATGATGTTGTTTCGGTCTGGGGTCAGCCATGACTTCATGGCAGAGTAGGAAGCAATCTAGTATTGCTCTCAGCATGATAGAAGAGGAATACATTGTTGCATGTTCTACCAGTTGTGAAGCCATATGGCTTCAGAAGTTGTTGACAGGTCTATTTGATCCAGAGATGGAAGCAACTGTGATTCTATGTGATAACAATAGCTGCATAAAGATGACAGAGAAACCTGTGTTCCATGACAAGTCAAAACACATAGAAATACGGTATCACTACATTCATGATATGGTGCAGAGGGGAGCCATAAAGCTCCAATATATTAGCACATATGAGCAGGTTGCAGATGTGTTGACCAAGCCTCTGTCTCGTGTAAAGTTTGACCACTTTTGATACTAGCTTGGTATAGTCCGAAAGAACCTCCCTCGAAAGGGGGAGTGATGTTGATGATAATATGGTATCCTGACCAACAACGGGTAACTCAGTTAGGATTTTATATCCTAAGGGGCTGATCATCCCTGGACAGATCCCGAAGGTCTGGTAAGGACGGTCTATCAGAGTACTTGTGCATGTATATGCT
This sequence comes from Picea sitchensis, assembly GCA_010110895.2. Classification (NCBI taxonomy): domain Eukaryota; kingdom Viridiplantae; phylum Streptophyta; class Pinopsida; order Pinales; family Pinaceae; genus Picea; species Picea sitchensis. The sequence goes on along the minus strand of SNQJ01S0179097.1, from coordinate 18,451 downwards.
AGTTGTGGTTAGTAGTGGTAGCTCCGTTAGGATTTTTATAATCCTAGGGAATCTCATGATTCCTGGGCAGATCCCGAAGGTCTGGTAAGGACGGTCTGTCAGAGTACCACGTGGTAGCTCCGTTAGGATTTTATATCCTAGGGAATCTTATGATCCTGGGAATCTCCTTAGGGACTGTTAGAGTACCAAATTTTTTTGTTACACCTGCCTCATTCTGTTGTCCCATGATGATGATGATGATGATGTTGCTCTAGCCTTCGTGCTGTGATGATGTTGTTGCTCCAGCCTTCGTGTTTTGATGATGTTGTTGCTCCATCCTTCGTGCTGTGATGATGATGATGATGTTGTTGATGATGTATCAACCTTGTGCTGACTGTGATGTTATATCAGCTTCGTGCTGATGATGTTGTATCAACCTCGTGTTGTTATTGATGATGATGATGTATTAGTTTTATACTAATTGATGTTGATGCAGATGATGATGATTCCATTCCAGCGCCATGTTGTGGATGATGATATTGATGATGAGAAAAACTTCCGATGATTTATAGATATGCTAGTTAGTGTTAAAGACGATGACGATGTTGTTTCCCTCTCTCTCCGATGATGTTGCATTGTAGAATACCCTTCTTGTTAAGGGGGAGTGTTGAAATATTGTAACTACAAAGAGTATTCTACTTATTATTGAGTTATTATTAATTATATCAATCCCCTTTTGTGGATTGATCATGTCGGGCTTTGTAAATGACCAAATCCCCTTTTGTGGATTGGTCAAACCCTAATTATATGCTGCTAATTAAGACTTCGTCCCTCAAGCATAATTAAAGTGGTTTTATCCACTAAGAGAAGAAGTCGACCCTGCTTGATGAAGAGACACCTCCCTAGCGTCTGCCAGTCAATATAAATAAGAGAGGCTAGCACCTGATTAGCTCACTCACTCAAGTCACTCATCTAGTGCGCAAGTTTGGAGATTTCTGGAGTTGGGAGGAGGAGAGAGAGGCACATTGCTTAGTCTTGGATATTCTCTAGTATTTGGTCTTTTATCTTGGCATTGTATTGGCAATCAATATTAAGAAAGTTTTTGTTGGGTTTTCTCCCCCATGAGGGTTTCCCAGGATAAATGATGTGTATCTTGTTATTGTGTTTCTCTCAGTGATCCTACCTATGCTATTGTTATCTAGTAAATTGAAAAGAAACTTAATAATAGCTCAAAAATTAACAATAGGGGATCTATGCTTAGGCATAAGATAAGTGTGATCCAATAGGTGTGACAACCTTTACAACATGAGCAACACTTTTACATAGATACAAAAATGGTCTAGAGGTACTCTAAGTCATGTGTTCTAGTAGATCCATCCCAAGACTCTCGCATACGTACATAGGCCATGAATGACCATGGTGCCAACTTAATGCCACCAAAGAGTAGTCAGCTAAGCTATAAGAGCAAGGACTATCTTGAAGTGTGGACTAAGAGGATGGGCCATGACTAACCACCAAGGGTATAGAAATACCACATAGACAATACAATTCTTTTACATAAGTCATCAAAGCATGGTCCAATAGAACACATGAGTACAAAGTGGTTACACTTTTGGCTGATACATGATACAATGATGCAAAGCATATGTTGATGTTTTAACTAGTTTCATATTTGATAATTATTTGCTTATGATTTTCTTAAAATAATTACATCATCCACATGAGACAAGAGACACAAGATATATTCTGGGAAAACCCTTTCACGGGAAAAACCCAACCAACTTCTCCATAAGAATACAATCCAAAATATTACCAGAGTACCTCCATCAAGCACACAAAAAAAACCATACAGAGCGACCACCCCAAGTCTAGCATCTTCCAAAAACTAGCGCAATAGTAAAGTGACCAAGAGAAAGCAAGAGAAAGGCTAGTGCCTTCAAGGAGGTCTCCAAGATGTCTCCAACGAAATTTGTTAGCTACAACTAGCACTTCTTCCAAAGATGCACCTTGGTGAAAAGTGAGTGAGTGTGTCAAAATGAAATGAATCTGTCTTTATTTATACTTGTTTCAACACCTTTAATTAATTTGTCATGACCGATTTGTCATTTTTCCTTTAATAATATTTTTCCCTAATAATTCACTAGGACCATCTTCATCTTCTAATTTCTAGGGTCTTCTCTAATGGTTTCTTGTATTTTTCCTTGGAGAATGACTGCCCGAAGTTTCCAAACTCCAACACTCCCTCTCAACGAGGGAGACATTCTCCATACTTGGATTCCTTTTGTCATAGAAAAGTTTCTTCATGAGTCATGTTGATGTGCCATCTCTGCACATGCATTCCATCCTGAATTATGCATGTGATAACATCTCGAGTCCATCCACTCCTTGTCAGAAGAAGGACTACACCTAGGCCATTCACCACTAGCAAATCCCTGTGAGTGAATGTATCATTACCCTTGGTCATATTAGCATTAGCGTAGCCCCGTGCATGACCGATCCGGGATAATGTCTGTCTGATGCTTATCTAGGCCACTCACCACTAGCAAAGCCCATGGATGAGTGAATCATTCTCCTTTGGTTATGTCAACACTAACATAGCCCTGTGCATGACCAATCTAGGAGAATGTCTGCCTGATGCTATTTCCTGGAGAACATCAACATACTTGGTCCATTCACCACTAGTAGATCCCCGTGAGTGAATGAATCATTCTCCCCTTGTTCATATAAGCATTGGCATAGCCCCATGCATGACCAATCTGGAAGAATTTCTGCTCGATGTTGAAACATCAACATTCATCACTAGCCAAATCAACATGGCTAATCCTGTGTATCATCCTCCTCATCCAAGTTAGCATGAACATTCTGGGAGGATATATGCAATCTGCTCATCTGTGGATAAGTCCCGGAGCCTCATTGCTCCCTTTTGTACCATGTCTCGGATGAAGTCCTGTAAGAAGCTTCTGAAGTTGCACTACTTCAAGACTTACGATACTGGCTATGACATACTCTGTATCTGCTGTATTGAGTGATACAGAAGTATGCTTCCATCTTATCCCATAAATCGTAATTGATTCCAACCCGAAGCAGCACCCCGAGGTGCTAATCTGTCTACTACACTCCCTGCTCAATCGAAATTTGTATATCTCTACAACTTCACTTCATCACTTGAGACGAACCATATCCAACTGTACCATGCTTTGCTACCACCCACTAGAACTTCCTTGGATTCAACCAAATACTGGATAAGGGCGCGTATTGCAAAGGAAATATATGCCCTGACATTAACCAGATACATCAAGGATCCAATCTATTTCCTGTACATCATGGGATCCACCAAATATGAATCTGAAGTAGAATCACTCAACTTCTTCAGATTTGTCTCCATAGGTGTAACCATGGACTTGCAGTCCATCATATCGAATCTCATCGGTATCCTCTGATTGAGGAAGATCTCACCTGATCTTTGCCACACCTCTAATCCCATAGTACATCTGGCCAAGATCCTTCATTTCGAACTCTGTGGTCAACTCCCTCTTACACCGGACCAAGAACTATTATGCTCTCATGAGGAACAAATCATCAACATAAATCAAAGAATCATCATCAACAACCTTGTAACAAAGGTTGGGATCTACTTCACCCTAGGCTCATCAAGTATCTATCGATCCTAGGGTACCATTCTCTAGGTGTCTGCAAGGATTACTTCAATCTGCAAACATGAGACTCCTCATGTATCACGAAGCCTTGCAGTTGTTCTATGTACGCTTCTTCCTCAATGACACTGTTGAGGAACATCGTCTTCACATTCATCTGATGTGATCTCCATCTATCATTGAAGCAAGAACAATGATAGTCCTGATGACTGGAGAAAATGTATGGCTCAAATATCTTTGCTCCCTCTAGATCTAATACCACCTCCCTCTCTGGGAGTATCTTTTACATACGCTTAGAGCTTCTGCCACATCTGCGTCCTCTGCATCACATGCTAGAACCATCATAGTTATATCCCAATCTAACTGAATGGCTACATCCATAATAATTGGAACTATCTATGCTGTCTAGTATGGTGCCATCTTGGATGTTGAATTTTTGTTAATTACGTTAACATTAGATTTTCCATAGCAATTTGAAATTCTTTTGCATGCTCGCTTCACCATATGCAATGCTACACCATCACTACCCAACCATAGTCACCTACTCGTGCCTTCCCCTGAGCATAGCATATACATCCTGGGAAACCCTTCTACACAAGGGAAGAAAACCCAACACAATTTTCCTTATAAAAAATATCCTTGCCAATACAAAATAACCAAGAACAAGCTCTATCCACTAGAGAAATCCACAAAGAAGATAACCTAGAAATGTACTTATCTCAACAAGGATAGAACTCAACAATGTGAACCCTAGCTAGAGTGCTAGAGCACTAGTCCACCTCTAGTGCACCACCAAGACTAAGAGATAAACCCAAATCAGACTTGTGCCTTCCTTCCTTCACTGGATTGCAACAGCTGCAACCCACACTTAGACTTGTGCCTTTTATTGCATAGTGGAGAGAGTGTGTCCAAATGATTTAGTGTCAACTCTTATTTATACTAATCCGCCAGTGAAATTTTCCAGTGGGGCCGACCTGTCCTTTCAAGAAAATATATTTTTACTTTATCTTTTCTGGTAGGGACGACTTGACTTCTGGAGCAATAGAATTTTCCTTTTATTATTTTCTGTGGGGCCGACTTCTTTTCTGGGATCTTCTATTATTTATTTGGCATATTCATCTATAAGAAAAGTTATCTTGGAGGTGAATACCTCCTGCTGCTACCAGAAACATCAACACTGGAAAACATATTGCTTCTAGATACTTCCTACCTCTGAGCATTACATCTAATAATGTCACTCCATGACTTTGTTCTGGAAGGTCTTGGCCTCCATATCTGATATGAAGGTTTGGTCGTCTGACTCTCTGCCCGAGCCAAGTGACTCCCTCTGAGTCTGCACAACCTTGCTGAATGAAGAGAAGTATGGGCTCCCATACCAAGGATAATAGCCCTTTTTACAAAAAATAAGGGTTCTCATACTAGGGATAATGACCCTTCTACAAAAAATATGGCCTCCCGAATCAGGGATAATAGCCAAAATAAAATGTAAGCTTGGCCTCCTAAATCACGGATAATAACCAAGATGAATATATATATATATATATATATATATATATATATACATATATTCTAGGATAAGGAGTAGAGAAGGACATACCTTTAAAAGATATACTCATCTTCCACCTTTATCTTCTTTCGTGGAGGTCTCTCATCAACGTCACTTGTTGATGCATATTGTTTCTCCTTCTTCTTTTTCTCAAGACAATTTGAAGCATAATATCCAAATGTAGAACAATTCCAGCACTTGATCTTTGACAGATCTCTCTTCTTATATTCATGAGCCGGAGTAGATCTTCTACCTGTATTCTTCATTCCAGGGTTTCTCTTTCCTCTTCCTTTTCTTGCATGGTCTATAAGATCTTTTTTTTCTTCATCTCGAGGTTTTTGCGAGCTATCTTTGGAAATTTTCCTGGTTTCTTCTTGGGCACAATCAACCCATAGATATTCAAACTTGGTCAATTCTGCTCATCCACAAACACTTTGAATAAACGGTTCCCATGAATCTGGAAATCCATTAAGAACTATAGAGGTCAGTTCTAAGTCTGCAACATCTTCTCCGATTGATTTTAGTTGATCTCTTGTCTGAGAGACCTTCATGAACAAGCTAGAAACTGTATATTCCTTGGTCATCTTGATGCAACATAGTTGATTTCTCAAGGATAGATTTCAGTTAATATTCTTACTTTCGAATAATCCTACCAAAGCGTCGTACATCTCTTTGGCAATTTTCAATTCATCGATGTGGGGAATCAGGTGACTCCTCAGGGTATCTGTCAAGATTCTTTTGGATTTAGTTTTTTTCTTCTTGTATTCAACTTTCTCTTTCTCATTTTTAGGTTCTTTAAATTTCTCCTTCACATAGTTCTGAAGATCATGTTCATCTAGAAGTAGTTGAAGCCTGGTCTTCCAGGACCTAAAGTTTGAAGCTCCTTCTAGTCTATCTTCTGGTAAGATGGTAGGTGCCATTGACAATTTCAAATCTAGGGTTAATAACAATACCTTGCTTGGTGTCAAACCAAATGTAAAATTAAAGGAAATATCTATTGATGAGATATCCTTGATCTGCTTCAGAAATCCCACACAAGGGAACACCTAGATTTTTAATCACTTTCAATGGTAAAAACCCTAGGATTGAAAAATCACAAAATTTAAAACTTTACCAAACTACAATCTGAGTATTGTAGTGAGTGCGCTAGGGTTAGGCAAGTTTCTCTGAAGTGGAATTAGTCCCAATGGCTTGGAACAAGTTCTCAATGGACTTGACAAAGGAATTGTACAACTGCAAATCTCAAGATCTTTCCTTCCAGTGGTTAGACTGTCTTGAAGGTAACCAACTCTGATACCATGTTTATGTTTTAACTAGTTTCAGATATGGTAATTATTTGATTATTATTTTCTTAAAATAATTACACCATGCACAAGAGACAAGAGACACTATATATATCCCGGGAAAACCCTTTCATAGGAAAATCCCAACCAACTTTTCTCTAGAAGAATACAGTCCAAAATATTACCAGAGTACCTCCATCAAGCACAAAAAAAACATACAGAGCATCCACCCCAAGTCTAGCATCTTCCAAAATCTAGTGCAATAGTAAAGTGACCAAGAACACGCAAGAGAAAGGATAGAGCCTTCAAGGAGGTCTCCAATATGTCTCCAACGAACTTTGCTAGCTGCAACTAACACTTCTTCCAAAGATGCACCTTGATGAAAAGTGAGTGAGTGTGTCAAAATGAAATGAATCCGTATTTATTTATACTTGTTCCAACACCTTTAATTAATATTCTAGGGACGACTTTTCATTTTCCATTTAATAATAGTTTTATTTAATAATTCACTGGGGCCAATTTCTTCTTCTGTCTTCAAGGGTCTTCTGTAATGGTTTCTTGTATTTTTCCTTGGAGAATGATTGCTCAAAGTTTCCAAACTCCAACAACATCATGGTGGCACAACTTCTCATGGGACTCTGAGCTTGAATATAATCAATGATAGGCACACAATTTTTTCACTTGATGGATCACATCCAACAAAAAAATATAGTGCACTAAAGTGGATTTGAGATGTAACAACTAGCTCCAACTCGAGGACATGTGCTCATGTCGAGAGTGCACGAGAACTCCAAAATCTGCAAATAACTTGTTAAACTAAAACGTTCTCACAATATGGATGTCAATTGCATGGGAGGGGTGGAAACACAAATGCCTTGCCCCCTTCCCTAAGATATGAATAAATCATGCATAAATGAAATGGAGCTAGGGACAAGTTAGTAGCACCATATCTCAGAGAAAATGTGTAATGTGTGAGCATCATATTTATTCTAAAACAAAAGGAAGATGCAAAAATCAATAAAGTAAATGAAAAAAACAAGTACAATCAAAGTCTAAGAAACTTACTATTGTATAAGGATGCCCCATGGCATCGAATATTGTATTCATAGAACATCTTTAGAACTTTCCCATTCACGGAAAAAGGGAGTCTTTCACCGTACAATTGACTAAGATAGAAATAATTATTACCTGTAATGTCATCAATTTTATAAGGAGCCAACGAAAGGCTTTCGAACTTATCATTTCCTGCTTTTTCAATCCTCTTATTCCATAGGAGAACAAGACCACCCTTCTGGAAATTCTTTTGGTGAGCCTTCTTGTTGAACTTCATATTTATCTTTTCTTAACTCTTCATAAGATGATCATAGGTGTGACTTCAGTTCTCATCAAGAAAGATAAGCTAGTTGATTATGTTATGAACTACATCTTGATCGAATGAAAACTGCTACATTATCTTGTAACCTGAGATCTTCAAATGAGCTAGCATAGTTACTTCCATCCTATAGACTAGCTCAAATGGGCTCTTGCTAGTGGAATCTTTCTTGGTTATTCTATTAGCCCATAGAGAATACTTGATCTTGCTATGATCTGAATCGGACCTAACAAGAACAATTGACTATCAACACAAGCTCTAAGATGATCAACACATCCAAAGTTTAAGGCTATGGATGAAGAAGGAGACCGACTTGTTGGCATGAAGGGCCCCATGCCGTCACGATTGATGTCCATTTTGTATGTAATATATGTAAAGTTAGGCAGTATATTATTGTATGTAAAATAAATAATGAGACGTTCATAAGACCTTTTCTACGTGGGAGAAAATAAAACAAATAAAGAAAAGAAAGAGAAACTAACCGAACCTTCCAACTATTCTCCCAGTTGACTCAGTCCTCTATATTATGTTTCCCCACAATAAGAAAAGAGTTCTTTGGCTGTGAATGATGTAAAGAGGCTACCCAGATGCCATTTAGGAGCATAGAGATGAATTGTAGAGCCTGTAACTTTCCCACATCTGAATAATAAAGAGCATGGCCGAAGCCAAAATAATGTTGTTTTTCCCATTTGGGTTTCCAGGGTAAATTCTGAGTCTATGTGTGATGATTGTTGTGGTTATATTTTTATGAATGGTGAATGGTATGCACTGTAATTTAATGGTCATCTATGCATGGTTTAGTAATGATAACTTTGTGTCATTGGTTTGAACTCATTTTATATTAACTTGATACCCATGGGTCAATAAACCAGACTAACAACTCTTTAATAACACTCGTACATTGTTTTCAACAATTGTAAATCGACGACCATCCTTCCCGATCCATTGTTATTTATTTGGGGGTTTCTAATTTGGTTTTAAGAGTCGTTTGGAAAATTATCGACTTTGTTGGGCTTTTTCCTTTGCCCATAAATCATAGACAACATATATATTGGAAGTTGGTGTTTTCTAGGCGTTCATTAGATACCCGTGAGCCAAATACATGTTTTTGCAATTTCACCTACTACTTATTTTTCCTCAAATCATTTTCCTCTGTCGTTGATTACCAGACTCAACTTCCAAAACATTTTGACTCGACGTGGGTGGCCAAAATCGTCCCAAAACGTTTTCCTATGCAATGGGTTGTCGAATCTGCCATCCAAGCATTTTTTACATGTCGTTGGTTGTCAAATTCTCCTTGCACACTTTCCCCTTAGTTGTTGGTTATTAAATCCAAATTTCCAAGGTTTCACTTTCATGGTTGGTCATCAAATCCACCCTTTAACTAATTTTTTTTCCCATGGGTCGACCCATTCTGATTGGGATTTCCTTTTTGGTCGACTTCCTTTCTTCATTCGACTGGAAATCATTCTTAGTTGACCCAATCCATCCACATTTTAACTGGGTTTCCTTTTGGTCGGTTTGGCTCCCTTGGTTGACCCAACTTTGGTCGACTCTACTTAGTCAACTTGCCTTGCCTATGACTCGACTTGTACTCCTTCCAACTTCTTTTTGTACTTGACCTGTATTCCTTCCAAATCATTTGTTCGACTCAAATTTCGGGTAGTGGACTTCATTTTTATTTGGGCCGAATTGACTTGCGGCTTGGTTGGTTGAGTCTTTTCCCGTCAATAAAGAGCTAAGGTTATATTTGTTACAGATATTTTTGTGTTGGTGAGACGATAAGCCTCCTATTTATGGATCAGATGGTATCAGAGAAGAAGTTTGAGTGCATTTAGTGAGACTTGTATTGTAAGTACCCACAATGATTACAAAAGAAGTGGACAAGATTTGTTGCCAGGGCTAGAGCGGAGTAGAGCATCAAGAATGTCAGGGGAACATTATGAAGGAGAATATGTATAAGATCATAGGGTTAGGTTGGATCGTTTTGAGCATAGTATATCCACATTGACATCAATGGTATCACAACTGTTGGAGGAAAAGAGAAAAGAAACACCATCAATAGAGGCTTGTCATGAAGGCCCAAAGAAGGAAGAAAATAAGCCAGACATAGAGAGTAAGACTGAGATAGAGATGGGAGAGTGAAACTACAACAAGACACATGTACCTTTCTCTGTAGAGGCCAATGTGGACATCAAGACATACACTGGGGAAGTTGATGCTATTAGGTTGAACCAATGGCTACAATAGATGGAAGTGTACTTCAATGTGCATGAAGTAATTGGAAAACAAAATATTGTTTTTTCTTGGTTGAAGCTTGAAGGCCATGCTTTGACATGGTGGGAGAGTGATGCAGTAAGAAAATCACTAGGAAATGAGCCACCAATGAATGAGTGGGAGGTGTTCAGAAACATGATAAAATCTCGGTTTTATCCAATAGGATATGAGGAACACCAACAAGTAGTATGGCATTACTTTAGGAAAAGAAAAGGAAAATAAGTGCAGGAGTTCACGACTGAGTTCAAGAAGAGATAAATTCATACGAGAGTCTCTCTCAAAAGTCAAAACATGTTAGTCAAGTATTTGGGTGCATTGTTACCTCATATTCATGGCAATTGATGTTATTTATACCATAGAAAATTGATGAGGCCAATATTCAAGCATACTACCTTGAGGGAGACAAGCGAAAGCAACAACGAAGTACTCACAAGCACGTAGAACCACAAAAGAAACAAATAAAGAGGAAAAATAAGAAGTGGAATGAGAAGAATATCATGGAAGTAACACAATAAGAAACACCTTCCATACAATAATGTAAAGGATGCGATCGAAAATGACACACCGAGGAGAATTGTTGGAAATTACACCTTGAGAAGCACCCCAAATATTTTGGAAAAAGGAAGAAGAAAGCATTGATATCAATGGATGTTGAGGAACAATTGGATAACACCTTAGACCCAGAAGGGAAGATTAATTTCACTAATCTTTAGAAAGAGGTAGCATTAGTTAGTTGCAGTCACAAGGACAAGAAGACGATGACTGGACTTTTCTGCATTAAAATCCACATGAAGCATAACAAGGTGGATTGTTTGTTTGATCCCGATTCACAACACAACTTGATATATGCGCAATTGGTTGAGAATATTGGGTTTGGGACTCAATATCATCCGCATCCATACCCCCTAGGATGGAGCATGAGTAAGGAAAGATGTGGAATTGAAAGTGAGCAAGCAGTGCAACTTTAAGTTTTCCATCAATCAAAACTTTGTTGATGAAGTAGTTGCATATTTGGTTCCTATGGATATATGTGGAGTCATATTGGAAATCCCATATTTGTATGTGAGGGATTCCATTTTCATAAGGAGAGGAAACCAATATAGGATAGTCAAGGATGCGAAAACTTATGCCATAAATGCACACAAGGAAAAATCTAAGCTCTCTTTGATCAATGCTCATTAGGAAAGAAGAATCATAGGCAATACAAAGAATTTTCTCTTGTTGTTCTTGAGAGAAGGAAAACAACAAGTAGAAAGGAGTGAGTTGGAGATGAAGGCATATTTGGAAGGATGTAGTGGTGAGAATTGTTAACAACTACAACAATTGATTGAAGCCTACATGGAAGTGTTTCAAGAGCCTCAGGGACTGCACCCAAGAGAGAGGTTGAACATGAGATTCAGTTGTTGCTGAAGCCACCACTGCCTAACATTGGGATGTACATGCATTATGTCATCGAACACATATGAAGTAAAGAACCAGTTGCAACAATTTTTGGAATAGGGAATCATTAGACCAAGTACATCACCATGTGGTTCACCCATCATCATGGTGCCAAAGAAATATGGAAGTTGGAGAATGTGCATTGACTACCGCGCCCTGAATAAGATCAACATCAATAATAGATATCCTTTTCCAAGGATTGATGACTTGTTGGATCAACTGCAGCAAGCCAAATTCTTCACTAAGATGGACCTCAAATCATGATACCACCAAGTGAGGATCAAAACAAAAGACGTATGGAAGACATCGTTCAAAACAAGACAAGGTTTGTACGAGTGGTTAATAATGGCTTTTGGATTATGCAATGCATCTACAATGTTTATGAGACTAATGAATGATGTTCTACACCCCTTCATTGACTCTTTTGTAATAATATATCTAGATGACATACTAATATTTAGCAATACTTGGAAAGAGCACCTCTCACATGTGACACAGGTACTAGAGACGTTGAAGAAGACTCAATTGATTTCCAAATTACAAAAATGTGAATTTGGAAAGACCTCCTTGATATATCTTTGGCACATGATTGGAGGAGGAGAGATGAGAGTACATCAAGAGAAGATTGCAACCATCACTCAATGGCCTATTCCCACCAATGTGACAAAAGTCAAGAATTTCATGGGAGCAACTCAATATTTGAGGAAATTCATTGTAAACTTCTCCATAGTAGCAACGTCCTTGCATGCCATAACCTCCAAAGGAAAGAGCTTTCATTGGGGTAAGACACATAAAAAATAATTTGAAGACTTGAAGAAAAAAACCAACGATGCTCTAGTGTTATCCATGCCAAATTTGCAACGACCTTTTGAGCAAGAGATTGATGCTAGTGGATATGCATTAGGAGCAGTACTCATGCAAGGAGGAAGGCATGCGTGCTACCATTTAAAATTGTTTCATGGAGCATTGCTTTATTATCCCACATATGATAAGGAGCTCTTTGCAATCTATTATCCCACATATGATAAGGGAGCTCTTTGCAATCATACAAGAAGTGAAGAAGTGGAAACATTGGATTTCCTTTGGAAAATAGACTATCATACACATAGATCATCAACCCCTTCAATACCTACAGTCGATCATCATGCAACAAGTGAGGCATTGCTAACCGTGGGTTAGGTTCTTTCAACACTCTTCTTTACCCATTTATTAAGTACAAGAAATGAGTCACTAATAGACTAGCATGTACATGCTCTCTCGAACACCATTGAAGAAGATTACAACAATTGGAATGATAATGCACCTTGATCCTTTCACTCATGAACTTCTAAGTGGATATTATGAGGGAGATGAAGATTTCAAAGGAGTCTACAAGCAACTATAGGAGAGGTTGGTCGTTGTCATGGAAGGAAATGAATACAATCTCCAATGTGGGTTGTTTTACAAACTAGAAAAACTATGCATAGTCCAAGACAAAAGAGTTCAGTTGATGAGAGAAGCACAGACTTATAGGGTTGTTGGGAAATTTGGGGTGACAAAGACTCCAAGAATTGGCAATCTGCATATGTATTTACCAAAGATGTAGGACATGACACGAGCTTTTTAGACGCCGTATTCTTTGTAGCACTATAAAGCTAAGCAACCTAAACCTGATTGTACATCCCATTTCCAAGATTAAACAAGCTTTGGAGAGAATATCCATGGATTTTTTTGTAGGTTTGCCTATGAATTGTAAATACCATGAATACTTTTTTGTTGTGATAGACCATTTCGACAAAATGTGTGTACTCATTCTCTATAAGAAGACAATATCTGGACGAGAATCAACTGAACTATTTTTCAACCATGTCTAGGTACACTTTGTATTTCCAACCTCCATCATATCCCATTGGGATAGTAGGTTCCTAGAATACTTTGGACAGTGCTTTGAGAAAGAATGGATACCAAGTTGAATACTCCACCACCTTCCATCCTTATACTGATGGAAAAACCGAGGTAGTAAACAAGATGCTAGTGCACTTGTTGAGAGGTTAAAACAACAAACATCCAAAGACTTGGGACAGGAAAATAGTCTACATTCAAAATTATTACAACATAACACTTCATTCTTTCACCAAACAAATCTCCTTTCTAGATTTGTTTTGGTTATTACCTCCTTCACCATTTGATATCGTATATGGAAAAAGGAAGGAAGAAGAAGCCAAAGATCCTAAGGAGATGAACAAAGGTGCTAACATCCAAGGAAAACATCTATTACATACATATAAGGGTTCAAGAGCAATTCAAGAAGAGCCAACACTTGTACAAATCTAGGCATAATCTGTTAGAAAAATATATGTGCTTGTTTCACCATATAGAGAATATAGAAATATTTTCACCCAAACTATCGGGTAATAAAGGCCACCCCCAAGCACCTTAACCTTGGATGTATTTAATAATTCGAAGCAATCTACTAGCCAAATCCATAGCGCGACTTTCTCCAAGGCTAGCGATTCAAGTAAGAATAAACCTAGCACTAAGTAGAAAGTCCAAAACTTATAACTAAGAGACCAAGTCAACACTGTTGCAACTGTAGCTATCCTCCAGTCATACACACTTATTGTCCTTATGTATTTGTGAATGACTGACAAATGATCTCTAACTTCTATTCATAAGTACTTCTATCTCACTTGATCAATAAATTCTTCTTCGAGGCTAATAACTCAATAATATTAAATAATTCTTTGAGTCGACTTGCCTTTATTATCCAATGTTTTAGGTTTCTCTTGCTTCCCAAAAATATTCTAGTCTCGTCAAAGGCTGGGCACATGGAGGTTACTACTCATTGACAACCCAGAGGGGTGAACTAGTTGTTACCGCGGTTGTCACTATGTTTTTTAAACTCTTTACAGAACACCAATGATGATCACAATAATGCGTGGAAATAAACAATGGCACATTCAACATCGGGCCACATATATGAGAAACATGTAGACAGATATTTCCTGAGGAAAACCCATACGTAGTAAAACTTTTTATTTATATGATAAGTATTGTTACATTCTCATATCAGGTACATATGAGCACCAACTCATAGCTGAGGCTACAACCCTCGCCAGTGTTGCTACTTGTTGAGAGGGACCAACTCTGCTTCTAGCACCCACTAGAAGGCACCAACTCCCCTCGGCTTCTAGCACCAACTAGAAGGGAAGCACCAAACCCTCCTCGAAAGTGTTTCTAGCACTAACCTGGATGTAGCACCAACTTCCAATCATATAGGCACCAACTGTATAATGTGAGAACAAGAGTTCCCTTGCACCACCCTGCCACCTTGGTTTCTTACCTGTCGCAACCAGATGGAAGCTAGAAATCCCTGTTCAAGCACCCACTTGAACCTATGAGGACAACAATCCTCCCTAAAGACTCCTCCCTTCCACCCCCGGAATATAAATCTTTCTACTGAAACTTATTACAAGGATATAATGTTCAATGCTGGCTTACCGTAATTAATACCGTTCTCGGCTGCATTTCGCTGTTCGTTCGGCTTAACGGGCTTCTTGCACACATGACTTGGTGCTTGTTCATATTTTTCTCTTTATGCTCAGGTGCCATTTCCATTCACTTTCACATTTCCTCTTCTGTGTTATTCAGTTTTTGCACTCTCCTCCTTATTCACATATGAATCACCTTCAACAACGACAATCACAGCTCTTACAATTCACCAACAACAATATCTCTTCTGCACTGCAGTATATATAGATTTTGTGTGCATATTGTGTATGAAGTATTCTCCATTCCTCTACATGCTCATACCTCGCCAAATTCCTCCACAAATGTTCTCTCGAGTGATCATCATCGCGGACTCTCAACTTCTAACAGCTTCAACCCTCATGTGTTCATCATCACTGGTTGTTATGCCGAGATTCGTTTTTTTTTCTCTGGTAGTTGAGACTCTTCGCCTTCTATGTGACAGTCGAGCTCATCCTTTCGCTTCAATGACTTAGATCTAACCCTCATCCAAATAAGCCAATTTCCATGAATCGCCTTCATTCCACTGGCAGATCCCATGTAACTCTTCAAATCGAAATCATACGAAGTGTCTTTGATTCCTTTGGTAGAAACCATCAATGGTTTCTAGTAGCCATAATCAGGAGGATCAACATTAGCCCCTCGATCATGCTCATGTTCACCCCCATCGTTGGATTCCACCTCGCGAGTTCCTTTGCTATTTTCTAATCTGCGTTTTTCACTTTTGCAATTCAAAGATTATGGGATGAGACATCTTGAGTCTCCATGTCATGAGTTTTGAAAAGGAGCTTGGTCATTTTAGCTCCCTCCTCTACATGACCAGTTGCATCGCATGACCATCTACATAAACGAATTTCAATCTTTCGCGAGATTTCAACATTCGCATGGTGAAGCTTAGCACCCTAGCTTCTTCCTCCATCTTTCATCGATGTGCCCAATGGTCGGACCACACGCTTATGCATAATTGCTTTCGCGATTTCTCGCGATTTCATGAATTTTAGATGAGGCATTCCGGACTCTCTCCAAGTCATGATCCCCAAAAATCCGAAAAAGGAGCTTAACTCTTAAACTGGACTCCTTCCCTCTCGTGACCATCGGTGGTGACCAGGTCAGGCCAACAGACGCTTCATATTTCGCAAGTTTCCACACCATGCTCCGCTGACTCCAAGTCAACGAAATTCCAATCGTCATTAATTTGTCCTATGATTCACCTGCTCAGATCTGATCTCATCTAACAACTAGGATCATATCACTTATTTCACATATTCCCGATTGCCTTTGTGGTTATGTTTTTCGCTTTCCGTCGCTATCACAAACTCAAATGGAGCTCTGATTAACGGTCCGCATCAATTAATTTGATCTGACGGCCGGATTGAGTCAATGATTTCGCATATCATTGTTCCTAAAATGGAGGTTCTCGTCACTTCAAGTCATGATAGGCGAAGCTCCGAGATGGAGCTCAGATCAACGGTCCACGTTCTTGGTGATCCGACGGTCCTGATCTTTTCGCGATCTCGCATCTCGCTGATCCTTAGATGGAGATTCTCGTCACTCCAAGTTGCGATAGGCGAAGCTCCGAGATGGAGCTCAGATTGACGGTCTAAAATCCTTGGTGATTTGATGGTCCAGATCTTATCATGAGTTCGCATCTCGTGATTCCTGTGATGGAGGTTCTTGTCACTCCAAGTCACAATAGACAAAGCTCCGAGATGGAGCTCAGATCGACGGTCCAGAATCCATGGTGATCTGACAGTCAAGATCTTTTCGTGATCTCGCATATCGCAAGTTTGAACCTCTTTCCTTTGGATTTCACGACTTGCGAAACTCTGAAATGGAGTCTTTGTGGTGCTCTGATCTTTCACCACGCGTCCTCTTGATCAAGGGTCCATGACTGTCCCCGATGGACAGCCATGATTTCTTCACAGTTTTGGAGAGTTGGATGACTCTTGGAATTATCCGCCTTGCAGCTTCACCATATCTAATGGCTATTGAGCCTTCGTAGATACCCCAGATCCTATGGCCCAGATCTTCTCGTGATTTCGCCACTTCACGATTTCCCCGCTTCGCGATTTCGTCCACCGTCGCGATTTTGCTGCTTTGCGATTTCATCCACCTTGCGATTCTGTCACTTCGTGATTTCACCACTTTGGTGGTGAAGTGTTTCGACACTTCAACTCCCGGTATCCGAAGTTCTAAAATGGAGTTTACTCTTCCATTATCACTGCGCTGTTGATCATGCTGATCTTTTCCATCGTTGTTCTTGCCATCAATGAAAAGCTTACTCCCAACTGTAAACCTTTCAACAATCTCCCCCTTTGGCATTGATGGCAACCCTGAACGACTACGCTAATATATTTGGACCTCCAACTGTAGCATCCGATCCAGACAACTACTTTTCTCCCCCTTTGACATCAATGTCAAAGAAAAAACGCTCCCCCTGAGCTGTTGCAGTAATTTTATGAGGTATCAGATATTAAGCCAACACAAACTCCCCCTGACAAGATGGACTCTCTTATTCGAGGCCTGCAGATGTTTGTATCCAAACCAGAGTCTTCTTTTTCTGATTCTTGGACCTGTTCACCTTCAACTTCCATTTTATCCTCTGTAGAATACTAAAAAATGCTCACCTCTCTTACTCAGACTCCTTCATCAACATTTTCTTCTCATGATTGGATGACTCCCCCTGTCACTGTTATCTCTCTGTTGCTGACTCTTTTCTCCTTTTGTTCCTAAAGGTTAACTTTCCTTGACAAGGCCTTTCCTCTTGTTATCTCTATAAAATTTCATGTGTATCATTTTGTAAAACAAAATGATGTTGTTGAAGAGGCTGCTATCCCACTGACACTCTGCATAATTGTTCAAACAACCCTTGGATCTCCCCATTGATTCTCATCAATTTCTAATTCTGCGATTTCATATTTCTTCCATGATGCATACAATCCAAGGTTTATGTCCATATTCAATCACAAGAGAAAACTGCTACAACCACTCTCATACCTTCTTTTCTGTTTCACAGACAAAGGACCTGTATCAGGTTTCTTAGGAGTACTGATTTTTTCTTTGTTATATCCAATACCAGATTTGTCATTTGGTGATCTTTGACTATCCAAGATCTTATCTAGGGTCATGGATTTGTTTAAGGACTTTCTTTGGGTGTCTGCCTTCTCAACCTTCAANCTAAACATGATTTTATTGTATCTGGATCTTCTTCTTCACTTGTAGGGGAGGACTCAATTTCAACATTATTGTTTGTCCTTATACTTTTATTCACCACTTGTCCTGAGTTTACATTTACCTTACATTCTTTGGACGTGAGCACCTCTTCACTGCCTCTGTCACACTTTTGACTTGAACTAAGCGAATTATGTTTCAGACCATCCACAAGCAGAACGTA
>SNQJ01S0179096.1:6330-19613 GCA_010110895.2 Picea sitchensis | reverse complement strand
TCAGGTTAAATTGCAATAGATCTTGGGGAAGAGGTTAAATTGTGATAGGGGTTATTGATGGAATAGATTTGATTGTAAATTGTTTTTAATAAAAGATTAAATTGCAATGAGGGTAGTATATAACCCTAATTATAGGGTAGGGCAGTATATATTTAAGGGTAGTATATATTTATGGGAGATGTTATTAAAAATGATATGATAATTTTAACAATATTTTAAAAAAAAATTAATAAATGTTATTTAGTTTAAAATGATTTTTTTATTTTGGAATAAGATTTAAAACTATTTTTAATTAACAATTTTTTGATTTTGAAGTAAGAATTAAAACTATTTTTAATTAATAATAAAAAGAATTTAAAAAGAAAAAAAAAACTTTTCTTTTATAGATTCAATGTTTAATATTAAAAAAATATTTAATTAATTATTATCTAAAAAATAAGTATAAAATTTTCTTTAACTCCTTATTTTTAGTAATAAAAGGTTTATTTTGATTTTGATTTTGATTTTAGTTATTTAGGTGTTTAATAAATTTGGAGTTAATATGGATTTAATTTAAGAATAATAAAGATCCATTTAATTTTTACTCTAAAGGTATATTCTCAATCCAATTAGATATATTTTTGGATAGAAAACACCAATAAATTAAAACTAACATAAATCTATCTCAATTCCCAAGTATACAAAAGAATCTAAAAGAAAAATTGAGATACAAATCTTCCTATGTTTAAAAGATTTGGAGTTAAGATGAATTTAGAGTGATGTTCCTTAGATATCTACAATCCACTCTAAACTACAAAGAGTTACTGATGTATAAGGAGAAGAGACTACTAGAGGCATCAAATCTCTAGAGGTGCAAACCTTTAATCTTTCCTCCAGTTTTGCACTCTAAAAAAGGTTTACACCTCGAGAAATTTGATCCCTCTAGGGGCTTGATAAATCCGAAATTAAATGGATCTAAGCTGGTAAAAAACAATTAGAAATAATGTTAAACATAAAGTTTTAGATTCTTCTTCTTTTAATAGTTGATATGATTTTATTTTATAATATGATTTTTATTACTATATTTTTAGTGTTGTATAACATATTATATTAGACAATATTACAATCTTTTCAATATTGAGTTGTAAAATGTATTTCACTTTTCTCCATGTAATGAACCACATATGTAAAGTTTGAAAAAATATAAACAATTTCAAAGTTTTAAAGTAAGACCTAAAGAAAGGTTAATGGTTCAAGACTTAAAAAACATCTTGTAAGAGTGAAAGTCACTAATAATAACTAGTAATAATTAACCTCACTACCAATTAACAACAAATTATAATAAATGTTTTAACTTATAAAAACAATTCCAAAACTCATAAATTTATTTAAATCTATTTTAAATTTATAAAAGTTTATTAAATAAAAATAAATCTATGGTTAAAGACCTAAAAACATTTTGTAAGAGTGAAAGTCACTAATAATAACTAGTAATAATTAAACTCACTACCAATTAACAACAAATTATAATAAATCAATTACCAACAAATTATAATAAATGTTGTCATTTATAAAAACAATTCCAAAACTCATAAATTTCTTTAAATATATTTTAAATTTATAAAAGTTTGTTAAATAAAAAAAATCTATTGTTCAAGACCTAAAACCATCTTGTAAGAGTGAAAAAGTCACTAATAATAACTACTAATAATAATTAACCTCACTACCAGTTAACAACAAATTATAATAAATGTTGTCACTTATAAAAACAATTCCAAAGCTCATAAATTTATTTAAGTATATTTTAAATTTATAAAAGTATGTTAAATAAAAATAAACCTATGTTATTAATAATAAAGGTTCATTTCTCAGCCAAGGTTTAATAATAGGACACTTAAAAAAATCCAGCCATCTTAAGGGTTGGTGTAGCTAGCAAATCAAAAGTAAAAATCCAATTAACATGCACTTGATATATGTTTTAAGGTGATTTGGAAGACTTAGATGCCCCTAAATCGTTGTTTCTTAGCCCACAAACTCGCAGATAACTAATATACTAGGGCAAAAAAAAAAAAGTTGATATCTTCTGAATTCTTAAAAATCCTATTCGTGTGCAAACTAAGCATAGATTTCGTTGTAGTACCAATAAGTTGATATCTTCTGAATTCTTAAAAATCCTATTCGTGTGCAAACTAAGCATAGATTTCGTTGTAGTACCAAGGACACCTGGTTTAGTATTATCCACATATAAAAAAGGTTGCCAGTTATGTCGCAGATAACTAACATACTAGGGCCAAAAAAAAAAAGTTGATATCTTCTGAATTCTTAGATATCCTATTCGTGTGCAAGCTAAGCATAGATTTCGTTGTAGTACCAAGGACACCCGGTTTAGTATTATCCACATATAAAAAAGGTTGCCAGTTATGTCCCTGATCATGCCGAGAGAATCTCTCATTGTCCACGACGTATATGATGCTCGCTGGCCACTCCATGTTCGCGGGAAGGCTGAAACAGAAGACACTGAAATAGCTCCAACGCTCACGCGAGCTATCAGCGACATGCCACGCCTGCAGGGATTAATGGATCTGTGCTAATCTCCTTATTCAATGCCGCCATTACCAGCCGCATGCAGGTTTACATGGGTCTGGAGGGGCTTACTAATTTTGCAGTAATTCTTTTTGGG
The DNA here is from genome assembly GCA_010110895.2 of Picea sitchensis. Taxonomy (NCBI): domain Eukaryota; kingdom Viridiplantae; phylum Streptophyta; class Pinopsida; order Pinales; family Pinaceae; genus Picea; species Picea sitchensis. The sequence continues at coordinate 16,954 of SNQJ01S0179096.1, read as the reverse complement.
TTATAATGGAAGTCAGAGTTCTTAATACTTATCCATGAGAAATTTTGATTGAGTTTTAGATTTATCTGGATTGACAGAATATTTTGGAATATTGTTCCACCGATACTCGGATCATTATTGAAATGTCCACCAAATTCGGATAAGATTTTAATAAAAGAAATCGTTTTACTAACAGACAAACTTCTGGTCTGCCCATTAAATGCCTCCCAGTTGCAGATACGTCTGGAAAGGACAGGCGTTTCCTCACCCCACTCCACCCAAAATCGCTCCTTGCCTTATGGATATCACAGTTAACTAACCCAATCAGTGGTAAGTTGAAAAACAAATAGATAGCCATGTGGTTTATAGAATCTACTCTGCAAAACTATCTGTTTCCTCACCCCACTCCACCCAAAATCGCTCCTTGCCTTCTGGAGATCACAGTTAACTAACCCAATCAGTGGTAAGTTGAAAAACAAATAGATAGCCATGTGGTTTATAGAATCTACTCTGCAAAACTATTTCATGCAAGCACATAATGAATTGATTGGCACATTCTACTAAATGTCTGGGGATATTTTCTAGAGATATTTGCTCGAAATCTGGTCAAAATTTGTTAGATCTGTTGATTTGAGTAATTATTTCTGTATAATCTGGGGTTTTTCAACATGCTGAATCCATTTTTGTATTCAGGACTGGATTTTAAACAACAAAAAATAGTAATTTTGTGCAAATTTATATCTTCGAATTTGAACAAAAAAAAATCATTTCATAAAACAGTTAGACAACACCAATTGATTGTGTTGCATAAACTTTCTGAAAATAAACTGTATAAAAAGTTTTAAAATGTCCAACATTCAGAAAACAATAAAGTACAGCTGAACATCATTTCTTTAAACATCATGAGATGACGAAAAGGCTTTGACTTTGGATCCTCACCTATTATACCCCTACCTCTGATCATCTAATTAGCTACCCTTAGGAATATGGCAATTTCACAAGGCAGACCAAGAATTTACTTCATCTACCCTTAGAATCTACTCTGCAAAACTATTTCATGCAAGCACATGATGAATTTATTGGCACTTTTTACTAAATGTCTGGGGATATTTTCTGGAGATATTTGGTCGAAATTTGGTCAGAAATTGTTAGATCTATAGATTTGAGTGATTATTTCTGTATAATCTTTGCCATTCAGAGGGTTTTCAACATGCTGAATCCATTTTTGTATACAGAACTGGATTTTAAACAACAAAAAATAATAATTTTGTGCAAATTTATATTTTCGAATTTGGACAAAAAAATATTCATTTCATAAAACAGTTAAACAACGCCAATTGATCCTCACATATTATACCCCTACCTCTGAATATGGCAATTTCACATAGCAGCCCAAGAAAAGAAATAGCATATAAGATAAGTACAAAATAGGTGCAGAAAGGAAACCATAACCAGTATAAAGAGAGGATGCCAAAGCATGCTGGGGAAAGGAGTTTGTCTACTAAATGCCTGGTAGACTAAAGACCTAATACCTGGTAGACTGTAGATTGAAGACCTGGTAGACTCTAAATTGAAGACCTAGAAGACTGATTTTGCTATGTTCAGTGGACACTTTAACCATAAGAAGCATAAATGTTTCAAACCTTTCTCCACAATTTATTTACAGAAAATTCAAACAGCATTATAATTATAATTAACTGTGAAAAACTACACAATCTGATTATATATAATTCAGATAATTACATCAGACCAAGTTCTGTTATTTGATTATCTGATCCTATGTCCTGTAACTAAAAAGAGATCATATTTACACCGCATTGCATAAAAATTACTTAATGTTACCGCCATGGGAAGAAGCAAAAAGCCAAAGGATAAAAAACGATGGTCCAATTACTAGAAAATCGCTGAGTACATACCGTAAATATGACCAGCGAGGTCTCTGTATCGAATATGCCGTTTGCCTCCAGTTTGGTGAAGGCGCGCAAGAAGCAGACTGGCATAGAGCGACATCAAGGCCGCCACTATCAGTCCCAAGGTACCTGCTACCCATCCCAAGGGAACCATGATAATTCCTGAATACCCCAATGCATAAGCGCTGTTAACTCCTGCTATCAGAACGAATCCTGCTTGGTACCATGGATCTGCAACCATCACAATATTAATGTCAAAATACTGTTTTTATACATTTTTTGTATCTATCTGTTTGAATGTTTGAATAGATTTACCATGACTTATAAGATGGGTTGTGCTCTCAGTGGCGGCCAGGTCTGGATCGTCGTTTGTGGCTTCCTTGGCCCCAGTAGAATCTATATGAAAACGCTGTTCCTCCATGTCGTCGGCCGATCGAACTGTCTGAAACCTGAATCAGCCTGTTGCTGGGATGGATATTCTTCAGTCAAACGGATAGAGGCGCAAAACATGAATGGGATCTGTTGAAGGCTGATAATGCTCCTTCGTCCTTGCAGACCTATGTTTTGTTTTGCATTAAACTATTTCTATTTATAGAAACATCTAACATGGGAAGAGGGAAAGGTATCTCGTTCGCTTATGTTTTACGCGTCATGAGGTGATTGAGATGAAATTTCATTGATGAGTTGTGTAGAATTTATGTTTTGCATTTAGTTAATTTTGGTATTTGTTTTTTTTCTATTTATTTAATATATTGAAAATATGGAAAAAAAAATTAGTATTTTTTTTTTTGTGTAAATGTTTGATTTTTTTGCGTTTTTATCAGCATATTTTCTGTTTAATTTTGTTCAAAATTTTGTCAAAAATTGTTCAAAGGGTTTTTAAGTGTTCTTAGGGTTTTGGTAATCTCTATAATTCGAGTGTCCTAAGGGTTTTTTAAGTGTCCTAAGGGTTTTGGGAGTCTATAATTAGAGTGTCCTAAGGGGTTTTCAAGGTGCCCAATCTCGGATTCACTTGAAAATTGTTGATTCTCTCTATAAATTAGAGTGCCCTAAGGGTTTTTCAAGGTGTTGAATCCTGGATTCTTGTGAAAATTGTTGATTGAGTCTCTATAATTCGAATGCACTAAGGGTTTTTCAAGGTGTTGAATCCTGAATTCTGGTGAAAAAGTTCAAAAAGTCCAATGTTTTTTTTAATTCAATTACAATATGGATATGGAAGATGGTGAAAAGCCTTCTACTTTTTTGTCCTTTATGGGGATGTTTAATTTTATCCTAAATTAAGCTGTTTTTTAGCATGCTAAATCCATTTCTGCATTAAAAATGTATGTCATAGGATTCAAACAAAAAGGGCCAAAACCTAGAACATTTAGACCAAATTATTTTTGTAATAAAAATATCAATTTTATTGATTTAAAATTAAGTTAGAATAATTTTGAACTAATGTAATTGCAAATATTAAATGTGGACATTACATAAGACATTATATATATATATATAGGGTGGTACATCTATTTTTAATAAAACTAGCACAACCACATTATAAAGTTGGTTGATATATGCAGCCATATCAATCACTTTTATAATAAATCTAGGAAAAATTAAGGTTAGGGTTTTAGATTAGGGTTATGGTCATTACACTTTGAGATATGCAATATGTGTATATCATACACAAAAATTTGAATTTTAATGAATGAAACATGTTCAATGATAGACCTGAAAGGCATCTAAATATGAAAGACACGATAATATAAAATAATATACCTAGGCTTAACATAGCTCCCCTGGCTTATCTATAGACACCCGTTGTGAAAGAGAATAAAATTGGATCTTCATTCTCATTCATTTCGAAAGTCAATATTGATTGGTGGATCTTCATTCTCACTCATTTGCAAAATAATTGATTGATGGAGCCTACAAGGCACACTCCGTTGCCAATATTATAATTTTGGTGCCATTAATGTATCATCGTGGTGTGGAATATCATGGGTATGACACTCCAACTCTTGATTTTAACATGATGCATTAAAAAACATAAAGTTTAAAATGGATCGTAGTTGTCTGAAGCACATGGTTATTATGTTATCATTTAACATCTCCTGAATAATTATTATGGTAGCACATATTTTAAAATTAAGAAGCAAAAAAAGAATAATAGGCGGAGAGTATGTTACAGATCATCCCTTCCATTATTTCAGCATGTTGTGTATCCGTACAAACTCGGTTTCTTACAATGGTTGTCCGACTCCTATGAAAAGTGTAATGTCCCTTTCCAAATAGGAGCGCCAGAGAGGAGGCTTAATGGTCTATACCGCCCCATTAGACTATAGCCAGGGCCAGAAAAGGGGTAAACAAGGTTACTAGAGGTCACTCTAGTCAAAGGTGTTATGTTCAGAAAGTGACATTGAGCTAAAAGTGGTTAAAAGAACTTTTAAGCCATTATGAGCTAAAAATAGAACAGACGAGCTAAAATTAGAAGTCAATAGTTAATTAGGGTTTCAACAGTGAATTAGGGTTTAGGAAAGCTATAAGAGAAGGGTTAGCGACCTAATTCATCATTATGCAGATTATGACTTGTCATTGAGGAGAGAGGCGCATCTCAGGAGAGATAGTTCAGTGGATTCCAGGAGGAAGACACCAGTTGGTTGATTTTGGTGTTGAGAGACACATCCTGGTCACCGAGAAGACCAAACAAGTCTTCCATCATTCTTCAACAGCAGTTACACAGGTTCCAACAGTAAGGGCGCAATTATCCAAGGTGAGGGTGCAACTTCTGAGGAGGTTCAATGGATCGACTTGTCCCATCCAGGGAGAGTTCAGAGATTCCCCTCCGACCCAGTTGAGAGGAAGGAAAGGCACATCTTTCTTATGGTTCCTCGTCAAATTCCGACGGGGGAATCATCTGGGGTACATTTTCCAGACTTGGGATTGCGACACTTTTGGTGGACACATTTGGGGTTCCCAAGCGAGCATCAGATCAGATCCATGGAAACCCTTTCGACCCATTTCACATAAGGCCAAGGTGATCATTTTGAGATACTACTTAGTCGATTCCGACAGTGGAATTACCAGGGCACAATTTTCCAGTGAGAGAGGGGTGCATTCCCCCAGGGGGACCCATCCGGGGTCCAAAAGCACCAGCATAGGGGTCAGTCAGTCACCATGATTGAGAGCTAGAGCAGGGCGCACCATTTGGGACAGTTTCTAGGTCATTCCAAGAGGTTTAGCCACCAAGGCAAACTTTCCGGACTTTTAGCAGTTACTGTGCTAGCTACCATAGTTCCATCTTATCCATTGATCCCACAGTGCTCATCTATTATCGGGTATTATCATTTAGTTTTCTTATTGTATTCCAGCTAAGATCCTTTTGTCATTTGATCTAGCCGAGTGATTCATTTTTATTCAGCCGCATTCGACATTTGTACTCCACAGAGATATCATAATATAAACTTTGCATTTTTTGTCGCAATTGTTATTATATGATCATTTATATGTTGTAAACCATTAATCCTACACACACATTAGCAGCGTTTCCTAGACTAGCCAAGTCAGGAACATTACAAAAAGGCTGCAACTAATCTTGCATTCCCATGCTCTGCCTCCACTGGATAAGGAACACATACCTCAATTGGTCAATCAGATACAGAGTACCTTGGGAACAATAAACAATCAACACTGAGAGTGAGGTGAAGCGAAATTGTCTTCTCTTACAATCAAGGGCTTTTTCTTCAATCCGGACTTTTTAGAGCAATGATTTCTTCCTACTCTCGTCAATGCAAGCAATCCTCTCGTTAACATTGAAGTCAGTTTCTATACCTACATATCGATGTCAGTGCGCGTACATACAGATAGAGTGCCATGACTTGAAACGGAAATAAGTGGAAATGGTGTGGGAGTGGGGATAAGGACAATTAACACGTGAAGACACGTGGGGGCACAGTGAAAACACACCCATAGCTGGTAGAAAGTGGAGGCGAGTGCCCCCACTCACCCAGTTGTAAAAAGAGTAAAAAGGGAAGTTGAAATGTCCACTAAAAAAACTAAATGACAAAAAAATCCTAAAAAAACCTAAATGCAGTTAAAAAAAAACAAAGAGTAGTAAAAAACCTAAATTGAGTGAATAGTCATTATTATGATAAATGATAATCACCTTAACACCCTTTTTAATGACAAATTGACATCTTTTGTCATGAAGTTAATGCTTGCAAATCATAGTCTTTCATTTATTGTGATGATGAAGAATATTTTGAGCATATTAAATTTGTGATGATAAAGAATATTATGAACATATTAAATCTTGTCCATTAAAAACTCATTTGTAATTAAAAGCTCATTAATTCTAACTATTTCAATTTCATTTATTAATTTAAAATTGTACAATTTTAACAAAAATTACTTAACTAAACTTCAATAACAATAAATTGAAAAATTAAAAATAATAAACTAACAAAACATTTAAATAAAAATTAAATTAACCACTTTTAAAAAAAAAATTTAAGACTTCATTCCTTCTGAAATTAAAACAATACAACAAAACATTTAAATAATAATTTTTAAAGATTATTTCCTATAAAATTAAAACTAACTTATAAATTATTATGAAAAGAATATTTGATAATAATGAAAAAGTGTAAATCACTTTTTAATTTTTATTTTTTTTTCATAATGATTTTAAATCTTTTTTTGTTTGTTTGTTAGTTCGTTTGTGACTTGTGGGGCTAACTTGTGTGGGACTAACTTGTGGTTGAGAAACCGAGAGTGAGGGGTATCTAAGCCTTCAAAATCACTTGCCCTGAGCCACACCAATCCTTAACATGGTTAGATTGTCCCCGCAGATTTCCAACCGATGACTTTAACATCACAGAGTGCCTTAACAACACACTCCATCACCAACTCTCCTACACTTCGGGGACTATAATGATTTTAAATCTTATTATCATTTTTAATTATTTTTTTATTATAAATTTAAATTTAAGTAATCTTTGTTTTTCTAATTGTAAATAAGGTAAATGTTATAATTTTATTCATTTTATTATGTTTTGTAATTAATATTGTTTTTTTAATTGTTGGAAAAATCAAGAATTTTATTATTAGATTTTTTTTTTAAATATTGTGGTCAATTCTTTCTAGCTCAACTAGTTAAGATGTGAGTTTTGTTTGCTAGGTCTTCAGAGTTTAATACTCTTAAGGTGTATTTAATCAAGAGGAAAGACCCAAAAATTCAGCCATATTAAAAATTGTTGTAGTCCAAGCAAAGTATGATCCCCTAGTGATTTTAACCCCTTAGTTGTGGTTTCTTAACTAACTATTGAAATACTGACCCTACAAGTAACTAACATTTCTAACAAACAAAAAAAAATATAAATAAAGTGAATGTTATAATCTTTCTTATATCTTTTATTCATTTTATTGTGTTTTGTAATTAATATTGTTTTTTATATTTTTTGGAAATGGTGCCAGCCTGAAAGAACCCTGTGCTTTCGTCCACAAGATTTTGAGGAATCTCTCCATAAATGCATGCACACAGCAACGCATTGAATAGCGTTCTGGTAATCGTGTTGGGAGTAGTTGATTTTTTTTAAATATTAATGATCATTTTTTGGGAATCGAACTCACATTTTTGAGAATCGAACTCGGTTTAATTGTGAGAAACTTCCACGTACCTGTCGCCACAGGAACCTGTCGATCCATGCCGAATCGACTTACAGTATCAGAGATTTTCTTTAACTTTGTTTTTCTTCCCATTAACTTTATAACGAAGTTGCTTGCATGCAATAGGGATTCAGTTGTCTCTGCTCTGTCGTGATCCAAGTTAGAGAGGAAATAATTCTGTGAGTAGTACAGGAATTCTGTGAAATTTCTGTCCAAATTGCCTGCATGGATCTTGAAGCAATGGCCAGGCTCGTTAAAAGACCTCTGTATAGAATTTGGATGATCGACTGTGGGTGGCAGACGATCCAAAGACTTTCATGCGAATGATTTTTGTGATGGAATCATAACAAACAATTTTTGTGAAATTGTAATGGTCAAAGTTTATAACTGGAGTCTTATTCCCATTTAAATGTAATTATTCATTATAATAATAATAATTTTATTTATTTATTTAGTGTTGTTATTGCGTTAAGGACTCCATGGGAATGCACTCACCATGTCCATTGCTTCTTTTACTGTCACTTACAAATTCCACCATCGTCTTGTCTTGCCATTGCTTTGACCTCCACCTACTTTTTGCATTTTCTTAAACGTTTGTAGTTCCTCCTTGCCTTTTCTCGTGTTGGGCATGTTTGTCGCTCTTCTTATGAACATTTTCAGACTTATCCAAATTGTGGCTTTGATACCATTTATTAGAAATAAACAAATCATGTGAGAGAAATAATAAACAAGCAACAACAAAACACATAAATCATGTACACATCATTTACACATGATTTATCGGAAAATCCTTAAGGGAAAAATCAATCAAATATATCTTTGTTCCCTTGATCAAATTCGACCAAGTCGGCTAAGTGAGCCTTCACCCATCACCTCCAGACACATTAGAATGGACTATCATAATCCTTTGTAAAGGCTTCATTACATGCAATCCCAATGCATAATATTACGGGCTACCAAAACCATAGGCCCAAAAACCACCATTGTTGACCTAAAACAGATTTAAGTCATTGACTCTTTCACCGAGTCAATTTTAACCCAAAAAGTACTACTCCATCCATTCTCTTGGACTTCCACATCACAACTCCAATAGCAGGCACTATGGCCTTCTCAAGATAGTTCCATTTCCCATCGAGAATTATACAAGGAAAATAAACCACAGACATAGCTTGGTTGATTGAGTTTGTCCCCAACCCATAAGGTGTTAATTGAAGATATTTGTTTTCGTAGGTATGGGCTCCCACGATATCGTCAAATGAATTGGCCCTCTCGACCCACTGGTGGATTTACTGTCAATCACCACCTCACAAAATGCACCTAATGCATTAGTTATAACCACAATATCATCATTTCATAGAAAATAATCCACTTGTTAACTTTTGTATGTCATCACGAGAACACAACATCATTGTTTTCATGACATCTTGAATAATAAGGAGCCACACACTCATGCATTCCATCATAAAACATCTTATTAGAAAAATTACATTCAATTACCACATGTTATCACATCATAAAATATTATCATAAGATTATATCATCAATGTATATTTATCAAACATAATAAATGGAACCACATGTTAACATAACATCATAGCATAAAGAGAGCTCTGAGGCTTAAACCCCACACTCTATGCACCTTGAGGCATAGAACCTTGAGCAGGGGATGCATGCCTCCCTCCCCCCCTCCCCTTTTTTTCTGTCCCCGCAAACTTTACCGGCCCCCGTTTCAGGCTCCCGATTCTCTTTTCCGGCTCCCTGTCTTAGGATCCCGTACCTTCCCCAGACCCTCTTTTCCGCTCCCATTCTCTCTACGACGACGACCACTGGTCGGATCCCGGTGGTGCCCGCGTTCCCATCACGTGGGCCATGACATATGGCAGAATCGGACACGAAGGCAATAGACTATGACAATAGTTCTGTAGGCCCCTCCGCCTTCACTTCATATGAAGATTTCTTGGAAATCCTCCAGCACCAATGCTTGAGCCTTCACACGCCTTCACATTTACTACAAGGCTACCCATGCGGTGGTTTTGAAATGCCAAGTTATCCATGTCCCATGTCTTCTATCCCGGCTCTCCAGGCTCTTGACCCTCCTTCCCTCTCAAACGACACAAGCTTATCGCCCCCCCGTTTTCTCTCTCTAAGGAGAAATTTACTACTCATGTTTCATAGAGGAAAGAGAAGAAGGGTGTTTTTGGCAAAGGGGACCAACCTCTACACAAAAAACCAGCTCGCTACATAAAGGAACACAGAGGCTCTATGAAGATGGTGGTCCGAGATGATATCCCTCTCCATGACGTTCCTCGCATAGTGGGCAAAACCTTGGTTGGAAGTTTCGCTAGTAAAGCCCTGGGTGAGAAATCCCTCATAGGATGGATGGCTAACCTGTGGAAACCCCTAATTGGCTACACCCTTAAGGTCCATATTATGTCAAGAAACCGGATTTCTTTCAACTTCCTCTTAGTTGATGACTGCGATGAAATACGAAAACAAAATTGGTCCTGGGGTCCGTCCGGTCTCACTCTAAAACCTTGGACAATGGATTCCCCCCCCCTTCAAGAATCCATGGCGATATTGAAGGTATAGGCGATATTACATGGTTTTCCTCTGGTTTTTTGGTCTAGAGAAGCTTTGGAAGCTATTGGAAACAAATTGAGCTCTTTTGCTAAGCTCGAACCTAATTGGGACTCGAAAAAAGACCTCAGATGGGCCTGGATCATGATTGGAGTTGATGTTAGAGAAGGGTTAGTAGGAAACATCGACCTGGTTTATGATGGAATTACTTGGCACCAGATGGTAGACTACTGCAGAATACTTTTATGGTGCCAGGACTGCCACAAAATTGGTCATATTCGCTCCCAATGTACAAGAATTGCTCCATTGCAGCAAGCTCCTGCTAGATTCTAGAAATCCAAATCCACTATTAGAAAGAAGGACTCCGTTGAGGCTGTCTCAGTGGAAGAAAAAAATGCAGAGGTTCCTCTTGATAACACAAAAATGGACCTCTCCAACAAAGCTATGGATGACTTGGTTAAAAAGGCTTCTGATACATGTATGGATACTTCATCCCCGCCTCAATATTC
>SNQJ01S0179094.1:0-13602 GCA_010110895.2 Picea sitchensis | reverse complement strand
TCAATTATATGATTAGAATCATGTACATATTTCTTCAATAATGAAACATGGAAAACATTATTTGCCTTTAATGTGGAAGGATGTGCTAGCCTATAGGCTATAGGTCCCACTCTATCTAAAACTTCAAAGGGTCAACAATACTAAGGTGCCAACTTGGCACAAGCTCCCATTCTTAGGGAACTCTTCCTGGGTCTAACTCTGAGATAGACATGGTCTCCTGTCTTGAACTCTCTGGGGGTTCTCTTTCGGTCGACGTATCTCTTCTGTCTATCCTAAGAATTTTTCATATTTTGTTTTATCTAAATTACTTGTTGCTCCATTTATTTCAGCGTGTCTGGTCCGATCGAAATTCTATCCACTGGATTACTCCAGCTGATGGGAATTTTGCACTATCTACCATATAAGGTTTCAAAAGGGCTCATCTTTAGTGACTCTTGATAACCGTTGTTGTAGGCAAATTCTACCAATGGTAGGTAGTCTTCCCACTTCTTAGGTTGATGAATTACATGCATCCTTAACATGTCTTCTAATATTTGGTTTACTCTTTTTATCTGTCAATCATTTTGGGGGTGGTAGGCTGTGTTAAACAATAGTTTAGTCTCAAAACCATCCATAAAGGATTTCCAAAAGCTTGAAGTGAATTTTGTGTCTCTGACGGATATAATCTCTCTAGGCATGCCATGCAGTCTGAATATCTCCTTCACGGAGATGTTGGCAATATCTATTGCCTTGCAAGTCGACTTGACAGGAATGAAGTGAGCAGACTTACTCATTTTTTCCACCACTACCATGATGGCATCATTCTGCTTAGTTGATCTTGGTAATCCAGTGATGAAATCCATGGAAATGGTTTCCCATTTCCATTCTGGAATTGGTAGGGGATGTAACAACCCTGCTGGGTGCTGGTGTTCTGCCTTAACTTGTTGGAATTCTAGGCACTTAACTAGATAGTTGGCTATGTCATTTTTCAGTTTGGGCTAATAGAATTGTTTCCTAGTTGTCGTGATCATTTTCTAATATCTTGGGTGACCAGTATTTGGTCTCTTGTGTAGTTCATCCATTATGAACCTCTTCAAGTCGTCATAGCTTGGAATATACAATTTGTTTATGTAGATCAGTAGGCCTTCATCGAGCATCTGATAGCCTTCATACTTTATCCCTATAGGCTCTTTCCTTAGGTATGAGGTCACAGTCTTGAAGAATGCATATGTTTCTTGTGCATTCATGATCCTTTCTTTGACATTCATTTCACAGGAGCTTACTACTGCTAGGTGAATCGTTTTCATTATTCTGCTAAGGGCGTCTGCTACCCTATTTTCCTTCCCTTTGATGTGTTTGATTTCGAAGTCAAACTCACTAAGGAGAGCCATCCACCTAGCTTGTCTAGCATTGAGTTTTGGTTGATCAAACAAGTGCCTCAACCCATAGTGGTCTGTCATAAGTACAAATCTCCTACCTAGGAGGTAATGCCTCCACATTTTTAAAGCATGCACTATGGGAGCCAACTCTAGGTTATGGGTCACATAATTGATTTCATGCTCATTCAATTTCTTAGATGCGTAGCAAATTGCACGTCCCTCTTGCATAAGGACTCCTCTGAGTCCTTCCTTGCAGGCATCTGTACACATGAGGAAGTCATTATCATGGTCTGCAATATTCATCACGGGTGCATGGGTCAGGAGGTATTTTAGTTCATGAAATCTTTCTTCACATTTTGATGTCGAAGTGAATTTAACCCCCTTTTTCTGGAGGGCAGTGATTGGACAACCAATCTTGGAAAATCCTTTTATAAACCTTCTATAATATCTTGCTAAGCCCATAAAGGATCTGATATCAAATACATCCTTTGGGGTAGGCCATTCCATAATAGACCTGATCTTGGCAGGGTCTACTACCATTCCTTGTTTATAAATAACATGGCCTAAGTAATGTACTTGCTTCTAGAAAAAGTCACACTTGCTAAACTTAGCGTAGATCTGATGCTCTCTTAGTACTTGAAGTACAAGTCTAAGATGTTCTTCGTGCTCTTCTTTGTTCTTGAAGTAGATTAATATATCATCAATGAAAACCAATACAAATATGTCTAGGAATTTGTTGAGTACATTGTTCATCAAGCACATAAAAGTGGTGGGGGCACTGGTTAGTCCAAATGGCACCACCACAAATTCATAGTGACCATACCTTGTCCTGAAGGTCATTTTGTGGATGTCTTCATCCTTGATTCGGACTTGATGGTATCCCGACCTCAAGTCAATCTTTAAGAAAATGGAAGCACCCCCCAATTGGTTAAACATGTCATCGATTCTTGGTAAGGGGTACATTTTCTTTATGGTTGTCTTATTGAGTTGTCTATAATCTATGCACGGTCGAAGCATTCCATCTTTCTTTTTCACAAACAAGGTTGGTTCTCCCCATGGAGACACACTAGGTCGGATGTGACCTTTGTCCATCATTTCTTTTAGCTATATCTTGATCTCAACTAGTTCGGGTGTACTCATCCTATAGGGTGTCCTAGACACTGGCACTGCTCCTGGTGCAAGTTCTATTGAGAAGTCAATGTCTCTTCTCAGAGGTAGACCCAATACCTCTTCTGGAAACATGTCTCTATACTCTCTTAATATGGGGTGGTCCTCTGGGTTCGGTTTGTCATCCTCAACAGATTCCAACACCTGTATTGCATATAGAGGACATCCCTTTTTGCAATACTTTTTCATTTGAAGGGTTGATATTTGTCTCACTGAGACAGGTTTCTGAATCCCTTGGAGGGTCATCTTTCCCCCTTCTTCATTTACACATTCTAAATTTTTATGGTAACAGTCAAACTTAGTTTTATAAGCATCCAACCAATCCATACCAATCAACAATTCATAAGATCCTAGGGGTAGTATGTTAAAGGTTGCTTGGGTGGGCAACACATCCATGATGAATTGGCAGGTTGGTAAGACCTTTGTTACTTTTCTCTTGGTTCCAGTGGCTAGTTGTACCAACCATGGCTTAACATGTCTAACTGATTGAAATTTACACTTATCAATAGTCTGAGGGGCCACATAACTCAAATTAGAACCAGGGTCAATTAAAATAGAAACTAGATGGTTGGAGATCATACCTTCCATCTCCACCATTGAAGCTTGGTGTTCGCCTTGTTTATTATCCAAAGCCACATAAATTTGTGGCATGCTCCTAGCCACATCATTGACTGTGGTAGCTTCTTGGATGTTGTAAACTCTCCTACTGTTTTGTTGCCTATGTGGGCAATCCCTCAGTTGATGTTCTTCTCCGCAACCCCAACATTTCAAGGGTTCTCTCTTTGGGTTATTGGTCTTTACTGGGGTTGATCTAAAAGGTTTATTTCCACTATGAGTGGGTAAATTATATTGATACACACTTTGGGTAGTCAGGCTCATCCTTGAATCCTTCCTATAGTTCTTAAATATTGAGGATTTAAACCCCTTCTTCTTGAATCCGTTGAACCTCTACACTAAACCAATCCTATAGGTTTCTTTACTCCTTTGGGTCACCCGACGAAAGTCACAGTATCCACTGCATTATCATGGTTTGGTCCATGTCGTGTTTCTGTTTTTGTGGCTCAGTGTTCAAGGGAAGTATCTTCCTCGAGATTCAACCATCACAAATTTCATGTTTCAACACCCATGTCAGTCCATGTTCATTTGATCCACCAACTTACATATTTGCGTTAGTTTTGTGTCGTTGATGGGGGATACATCAAGGCCCTCCTTCGACGAGTCTGTTCCTGTCAACTTCAACACATTATCTAGGAACTAGACTTAGAAACCAGTTAGTACCTTGGGACCTGCATGCCTCAATGGCAGGCCTCCTTGCTTTCGACAGTAGGTTACATTATTGACCTTTGATTGGATGATTCCATGAATGTTCAACTTCAGATCATTTATTCACATTCGTTGGAATGTACTAGGGTATCTTTGGAATAATTGACATCAATGGTGATTTCCCTTGCACTTGTTAATGGTTTACCTCATCGACCGGTAATCAAGTGGTTTATTCCATGTTAAACATCAGGACATCTATTCATGTGGTTAGACTCGTACTACATCGGGATCAGTAAGAAGAGCTTGGGTTGAGTGATAACCTTGATATGTACTTTTCCCAGGTTGCGACGGAGTTTCTCTTGAATATTGACACATATACTGTCACATAGATTCACTTTGTATTGGTCCGTGGCTATGTCTTGGCGTCTCATAGATCCACTGTGTATTTTTTGGCGGCCATGCCTTGAAAGCCTTTATCACTCAAGCATAGTTATGCCTGCCTTGGGTTTGAAACATATCATAACATTTGTCTGATGGTTGTATGCGGCTTCTACCAAGTTCTCTGAGTCCATACCCTTGCTCGAAAAAGTCTACAAAGTGCTTCAGTCATCAGTTTTCGTCTTCTAACTTCGCACTTTGGGGGGCAATCTATTACACATCAAAATTACTCACTTCAATGATGACCTATTGTCATCATTACAAGTGTCGCAAGTGTCTCACTTTGGACACAAGTATTGCAAGTGTCACAAATATCATACTGTCATCTTGCCTATGTCGTGTCTCGAATGACATCACAAGGAACACTTGAAGACACCCTCAGAGACTAGTTAAAGAAGGAGAAATCATTTGACAAAGAGTAAAAATCCTTTGCCTTGAGAAATACCACTTAAAAATGAATTTTGAAGGGCAGTGCTCCCCTACCCACTAGTAGGGAGTGCTAGCCCTCCTTGCCCTCTTTTGTGGGAGTGTTGTAGCGCTCTATGCACCATTCTAGGGGAGTGTTATGTTGTTGATAAAATTAGGGGAAGATCCCCCTTATCTCTGAAGTTAGTTTGATTCGAATATAAGGCCAAGTATATATCTTAGGGAGGATCTAAAACTAATGGATAAATCTCCTCAACCTATCCTAAGAATCTCTAAGGTGGTTAGGCCTCTCCAAGCCTATATAAGGAGGCCTCCTCATGGTAAAGGGGGGAGACATTGAAGACATCAAACTTATGATCTCATAAGGGAGAATTATCAGTGAAAACATATTCATTTTGATTCTGGATTATTTGAGAAAGGGGTTGGACAAGGAGAGATGGAAGAGGCTGTTGCAACTTCATCAAAGTTTTGTAAGTATCTCTTTTGATTTCTCATTAATACATGTGGTTGACATGTTTCCTTCTAGATTGTGTATATCTACATGAACTTGTCTTTGATGGATAGATTTAGTTTCAAACTAATCTTGGTAGAATAGGAAGCATGCTTTGTCTTTGATTAGATTGCAGGACTTGTTGAAGTGCTTGGGGATCAAAGCTCAACTTGGACTGGGTGAGGAAAAACATTGTAAAAAGGTACATCTTCTTCCTCTTCTCTATATATTAGCTTAGCTAGGTTTAAAGGGATGTCAGTGACCAAAGTTAGCACCTTTTTGTCTTGATCTTAGAGGTCTAGGATCCAAGAGGGAATCCACCTATCCATAGGGGGATTTTCCTGTAACACATTCTAGGCGTTGAATTCCCGAAACTCTGAAATCATTATGAACTAGATCCTTTTGGGCTTAGTGTAGGGTTCTTGGACCCATGTCACATAGACCTTTAGATGACTCTTGGGCTATGAGCTCTACTCTTTAGCTAGGTTTTGAATAAGGCCGTGGGTGCGAATTCAAGGTCTCTTAGACTACTGGTTTGAAGGAAACACCTTCCCAGTTCGCAAAACCTTAAGTTTTGAAGCTAGGCGGTGTAAACTCGTGAGGTTACCGAGACGATAGAAGTTCCAAGAGGCTTGCTACGATTCTGGAACTGTGAGGTAGCTCCCCGGGGAAAACACTTTCGAGAGCTAAACTAGGGCACACGGAAAAAGTAGAAGCACAAGTCCTCAAGGTAACCAACGTATATACATAATTTAACCTTTTTAGTGCAAAACCATTTACAGATAAGTAAATACATGCATGCAACTATTAATTCCCAATTAAACGCATAAAGTATGGAAACACTTATTAGAACCAAATAACATGAAGAGATTACTGGAAAGGGTGCCTGTTTCCACCCAACCATAGGCTCAGTCACTCCTAACAAATTTACCACTAGCCACCCCCGAGCTAGACCACGTTGCTTTTCGATTGAATATCTTCTTTCAGCTTAGAAATAGATAGGGATGAAGGTTACCCTCCTTCCCCTGTCTTAGTCTCTATTTCCCGTGATCAGAACACCCTCTTTTTTTCACAAGTCTTCCTCAAATCCCATAGCTTCTGCTCTCGTCTCTGCACTCTTTTCATATTTTCCTCTCTGTCCCCCATGCTTTCCTTTCTTGCCTTTCCCAGAAAGATTGTGTGTGGCCCGAATTCTCAGTCCATGGTCAGGTCTGGAAGCCTTACAGATGGATGGTCTACCCCATCCCCTCATTAACTCTTGAGGAGGTATTCCCACCTACTAGCCTGACTGTAATTCATTCCTGGGTCAAAGGGTTGTTTTGATCCTGAGAAATTAAATCCAACAAGGTATTGGTTCTGTGGAGGTTAGAGCAACCATTCCTGGTCCCCTCCACCATATTTTCATAGCATTCGTGGTCTCTCTTAGCACATCCCCTTTCCCAACATGTATCCATTTTCTATTAAAATAATAGAATTTACATTCATTGACCTTTTATACAAAGGTCCATCAAATCAAACATTCACACCTTTGAGTTTGCCATAGTTCCTTGGCCAATATAGTTATATTTACAAACTGGGGGAAACATGGTGTTACACTTCCTAACCTACTTCCATCTTCCATCCTATCCTTTCCTCCACTTGACTAAGTTGGAGCGTCAACTATATTGACCTAAATCCATATAGAACCTACAAACGAAAGTGTCATACATCTCGACCAAGCTTCCCCGACAGACAACTAGCAGTCACCATCACACGTCTAGGGGAGCGTGACTTCACACAGCCCTCCCACGACTCTAGGTTTCACAGGATAAATGGTGGGAAATACCCCCACCCCTTCTCATATAACTAGGGTCAACACCCTATGTCAAGTCATACTTTGCATCTACGGTTCTTAGAGTCATGTCATAAAACAACCACTCTAGGCAAGTTGTGCATCCTGTCAAAACCACACTTACCACAGATCATAGCAATATTTTGAGTCACAAATTAAATAATAAGTACGACTTATAGCACACACTATATTCTTGATGTCTATGACATCCAAGTTGCCTCAACATTATAGTCATTTGGCTATCACATAGCTCATCAACTTGTAGGTTAGTTCACCAATAACTCATATCCATGCATATACATCACAATTTCATATAAGAATCCATATTTATATTGATGTTCAATTAATACATGTATGTTTATTTTTTTTATCATGCCCTGCATTTGTTATTCATTAACAACATAACCTGAACGGGTACCCATGTACCAAAATTCCACATTTAAATTTACATGTTTAAACAATTCTCATAACTATCATCATTATGAACATATAATAATAAAATAACATTATGCAACACATAAATAGGTCTAGATATACATATCTAAAATGTATATATTAGTTTAACTAAGTCTAAATAGTTACTAGGTAATGAATTACTAAGATGAGAAAAAATCAAAGTTTTAATTGTCTAAGGTCAAAATATGGGGCGTTACATTAGAATTGATCGGTTAAGTGCCATCCACAGGGAAAATAAAAACCTAAGGGAAATCAAAACACACCCATGAACATAAGTAGAAAACTAAACGTGCCCTAAGCACCCCCACTAACATTAAAATACCACTATAAAAAGTAAACGCTTTCCAGGCACCCCATAAACACTAAAATTCAACAGTAAAAACTTAGTAGCAGTAAATTAAAATACCACAGTAAAATAAATGTGTGTCACACACCTCATGAACATTAAACTACAACAACAAAAAACCTAAATAGTAAATTACAACATTAAAAACCAATAAACTAAGCATTTATCTTTACCTGATCCGTCATTATTATGCTAATCAATTTAATCACTCTTTTTAATGACAAATTGCCATGTTTTTGTCATGCAAGAAAGTTAATTGTTGAAATCGTGACCTTTCATTTATTGTGATGACTAAGAATATGCCAAAGTTATGAAATCATGTCCATATAAATCACATATATAGTTAAAAGGTCATTAATTATGGTTGTTTTTAATAGGTGTACACCCATCGACATAAATATTTAGTGTAGATTTATATATGTTTTAATGATATTAAATTGCTCTGAATATTTTATTGAAAATTTGTTTTACAATAAATCTTATAATATTTTGAATTTTCTATAATTATAGAGTGTTATTTAGATTCTAAATTTATTGTTACTAGTGTAATGCACAAAACTGTTAAATAAATTGATATTGAAATAAAAGACATAAGCAAATAACACATTATCCACATAACAAACACAAGATGTATCTGGGAAAATCCAATACAGGAAAAACCTAGCTAGAAGGTGAGGCATATGCTCTTTTATTTTCTTCTCAATTATGAAATGCAAATACAAAGAAAGAGGCACACAATATGGAGTTGTCATGGACACTATAGAAAATATGATTGCTATAGGATCTTCTACTTTCGTTAGTATGCTTCAATGTCCCACTCTAAATACTTTGCTCTCCTATGGAACAATACTCAATAAAATAAGAATGAAACACCTTCCTTTCCTAGCAGAGCGATGTTTAACATAGCTTAATATTAATCTAGGGTTAGGGTTAGGGTGTTTGCAACCATCAACTCTCAATTACTATTAGGGTTTTGGACTTGTTGTCACCTGAAAAGGTTCAATTCCCAAAACTAGTGCTTTTTCCTATGGGACCCACCTCCAGAATCTTATTGAAATTCCACACATGACTAGCCCCACATATGTGATTAATGGGCATTAACATGGCATCCACTAAGTACTATGGTGGTCAACATGATAGGTCAACTTATAGGAGGCATAACTTCTACATATGAACTTTGATTAAGGTTATTTTTCCGTCATTGGAAATCTATCGATGTATATAATAGAATCAAGAGGCTAGTTGTTAAGCTTGCAAGTTTTTGACCCCCAAAATGGTCATTTGAGGCCTCAAATGAGCTCTAAAAGGTTATGGACCTCAAATCACCAAAGTGGGACCTACCCATAAAATGGGTCGTACAAGCCAATAGTTCCAATTTTCCACCCATAAAATATCAAAAATAGATGGCAAATTATATAATGAACCATTTCAGATTTAAACTCTGTAAGAGCCTACCACTTATACTAGCGTTATTTTGTTCCCTTAAATCCTAATGTTTGCTCCCATAATCCTAAAATCACAGATGGCATATCACTAAAGTTTGATAAACTGAGACATGCTAATAACGTTGATACAATGAAACCTCAAGAATGCTTATGTGATAAATATTACCATTGCCAATTCACAAACTTCCTAATGATGTAACAAGTTTCCAATGAACTTGACTCATAGTGACAAGCATAAGTAGAGGTAATATAAATCTATGAGCTTCAAAATATTTTCTTGATGCCAAATGCCAAACTATTTGAAAAAAATAAATTGAACCATGCATCTTTCTAAAATTGAGGGAAATTGGCGATATGTTTGCATCTAAGACATGATTGGAAATGCTAGCTATGATAGAGGGTTTGAGAATGGTTGTGATTTTGGTGAAGATGACGAGAGCATTGAGCTTACCATGACTGATCATATTCCTCTCATTCACTAGAATGTGAAATACCAAAAAAAATTGATATTTTGGCCTTACCACAGCCTTCTTTATTTACATATCATCATCCACGCACCTCCATATCATCATCCTCACACCTTTACTTCACCTGCTTCTCATCCTCATCCTCAAATCCCTCCTAAGTTTCCTTCTTTCTCGACCAATAATTCAATAGATACAACACTTCCAACACCCAGGTGGCGTGGCATGCCCGAGAGCTTTTGGTCACCACCACTTCCAAGTGTCAATGCAGGTAATGAGATTCCAAAGGTTATGGAAAGTGGTCCACTTATTTGGAGTAGGATTGAAAGTAGTCTTGGAAGTCACTCACTTGAAAATGGTGTTTTATCTGAGTGGCATTGTCAGTTTCGTTCCCCTAAGAATGTTTCCCTCAAGAATGATAATGCTACAAAGGGTAATGAAAACATATTGGAGGATTATAAAGCTCTCGACCTAATGGAATACAATATAGGATGAACTAGTGAGGTTTTTGCTTCCAAGGTTGCAACATTGGGCATTTCAATGTTGAATTTGAGGTGGGTCGATTATGGTAGAATGTTTCAATCATACATCAAGATTCTATTTTTGGGTTGCCATATCATCTAGGATTGTTATTGCTTGTAGTAGTTTTCTTCATATCCTTGATTATTATTGTCATTTGTTTTATTAGAATTTTCAATTACTAATTTTCAATAAATAACACATCTAGGTGGAGGTGCCAAGGTCGACGCCCGCTTCAAGGAGTATGAGGTCAATTTTTCAAAGATAAATATAGGCAGGGCGTCTAGAGCCTCTGCCTCCACTCTTGTGCTCATTTTCTTCCTTGGAAAGGACCAAAAATGCTACTAGTCCCCTGTCATCACCAATGGGGACACCAATTATGTTCACAAAGGGGTGGGGGGTATCATCTACAATGCCATGCTCTCCTACTACATTTACATGTTTCTCTTCCAAATGGTAGTGATGATGCTCGAGTGTAGGGACACATAGAGAGAGAAATGGTAGGTGTTGTTATGGGACGTAGTTATGTCACAGGTGGTGGTGTGGTATATAATGATAAAATCAAGATTCATCATGCAAGGCTCATCTGATTTCAAGATTGAACAAATTCTTCAAACAAAATTAGGAAACTCCCTCACTCTTTC
Source organism: Picea sitchensis (assembly GCA_010110895.2). Lineage (NCBI taxonomy): Eukaryota > Viridiplantae > Streptophyta > Pinopsida > Pinales > Pinaceae > Picea > Picea sitchensis. Next base: position 2,755 of record SNQJ01S0179094.1, on the reverse strand, counting down.
CCCATCTTTGAGACCAATTTACGAAAAAATAGAAAAGCTATGGCCATGGTTCAAGGAAGGGAGGGACTGAAGGGAAATGAGAAAGTTGAGAAAATCATCGTTGAATGGTCAGACGTCAAGATAAGACTCATCAAATCCTTTGAAGCTTCATCTATTGTTGGTGCTACTTCCACCATTCACAATTTACAATAGTTTGAGAAACCTTTGAAAATCTTGGAGGGCATAGGAAATATCATATTTGATTGAATATGGTAGCATGGTAGCAAAATTAGATTAAATAATATCAGAAAGGGTGGTTGATAGAGAAGTAGAGTACACAACAAGTCATAGTCTCCATGCCATGTGTTATCGACTTGTAGGGGAAATAGAAAATGGATGAGTATAATAGATGCAAGATGTCATATTTTCACTCATCAGGTAGACGAATATTGTGAACTCATTGTTCACAATATAAATGCCTTATCGCATAAATAGATAGGTCATTCTCGTGAGTCAATTATTTCTATTCAAGGTTTTACCAACTAAACGTTCATGAGTTGGTATAAAAATGGATAAAAGAAGAAGTGGAGAAACCAGGGTAAGTAGAGGGAACAAGGCCCTCTATATCTGACATCAATAGCCAATATCTAATAGGGATCAACTTCCTTCAGGAATTGTGTTCACTCAAGAAACAATAGATTCATGAATTTTTTTAATTTTTCTCTATTGGGCTAAGTAATCCACATGGCACCTCCCAAAACTTATCATAGCAAGGATGTTGGGTATGTGTTATATTTTTTGCAAAATTGATCCCATGTACTCTACACGGATATGGGAGAAAAGGGGGGTTGTAGGGGTTCGCGAGAGGGAGCCCTAGAGAAAAAAAATTGGTCTTTTTTTAGCATTTTTTTGTGTCCATTTTTTGGCGGTTATTCAACACATGGTTTTTGCCAATGATTTTCTAATTGCGGTTAAGGAATTAGGGTTGTTGACTAATCCGGGTCAATGGATTAGGGGTTTGGATGTTGTGGGATCCTATATGTATATTGTATTGTAAACAATGAAGAAGATAATGAATAAAATATTAGAGGTGTGGCTCTGAACATGTTGTTGGCTTTCTCGGTTTGGGTTTCCAGGGTAAAAATATTTGTGTAATGTGTGCGTGTGCCATTGTATCTTTTCTGTTTTTATTAAGAATCTATTTGCATTAATTAATTGTATAAGGTTAAAATCTATGTCTCAATTGCAAATATACAAGCATAGTGCTTACAACAACAAAACTGTTCCTTACAATAACATACATAGATGATCCCCAACAACATAATCAAGTGATCACCAAATTGGCTAATCATATTATAGATATGAAGATTCATAGTCCCACATCAACACCCTCCTTTGGCCTACATTGGGACCCTAAAATAACTATACCTTAGTTTTTCGGTATACTTGATGGGGAACACATGAATGCATGGATTGGAGGTTTCTCTTCATATTTTAAACATAAAACTAAATTATCAAAGCATGATAAGATCACTTTGTTTAACATCCCCAATTTTAATCCCCATGAATTATAATGTAATTGGATAAATGTGAACTAGGTTGGTGAGCCGATGTGTTGGGGAGAAGAGCTTGTATTGATTTAATGTGGTCGAGGGACGAATTGAATATTATGTACATTGAATAGTTAATAAAAGTAATAATTGTTGGTTTCAATACAAAATGGATGAAGAATGATGGGGGGGATATGATTCCACAAGAGAGAGGTCCAAGGGGGTGTTATGCATGGGTACTAATCCAAACCCACATTCTTGATTTATATTATCAATGTGTAAACATTATGTTTGTTGTTGAGTGTTCCCAAATCCAATCATTTAACTCATGTAAGAGGGTGGTGTGAGGAATCACATCCCATAGTTATTAGGGAGCATGGGTTGAAGTACAAGCATTTTTGGGAAGAGTGAGCATCAAGCAAGCAAGGGAGAAGAAGGAAATTTGTATGCAGAAGAGAGACAATTTTTACATGCAGTTTTTAGGCAGCAAAGAAAGAGTTGAGTGTTGGGAAGGGAATCAGCCATGTTGTGTTTGAATACAACCATGGTTTGGTTGTGTGTTATGCTATAAATTAGGCCTGTGTGCCTGTAAATTAGGTTATAAGCATGTAGTGCATTTTCCTATTGAGGAAATGTCTCAAGTGCCCTGCGAAGGTTGTTGTGAGAATTCATGAAGCAGTTGGCAGTTCATAGAGTCCCCAGCTAGGATACTCTTGGCCAACCGAGTGCACTAGGGGACCTAATAAATGAATGTTATAGCCCAAGGGACTGTGAGTAGTGAAGGGGGTACATTCCTAGGGTAGTGCAGGATGTAGGGAAGAGAGAGAGATGGAGGATTGGAACTGTTGTGGGAGTAGAACCTAGGTTTTGGGGTTGTTGTGTGTGGAGAGTAGACAACCATTGGGACATAACTTCTTGTGGACTCATAGCCTCAGCTCAAGGGTGGCATGTTGTTGAGAGGAAAGTTCAAAAATGCCCATGGATGGGAGGTTCATCCTTCATACACAACCAATTGGTTAATTATTAAAAGATAAGTGTTTTTGTTATATTGTCATGTTATTTCTGCTATGTAAATGATTTAGATGAATGTTGGGTATTTTCTTTTTTCTTGAATAATTTCTATCATGATTTTATTTATGTTGTTAGATGCATTTATGATATGGTATCAATCAAATAGTCAAATTTGTGTGTGATCTATAGTTGGTATGCTACAGGAAATTAATTAG
>SNQJ01S0179093.1:0-17627 GCA_010110895.2 Picea sitchensis | reverse complement strand
CGACATGTTGGAGTGCAAGTCCATGAATACACCCATGGAAGTGAAGCTGAAGTTGCTGGTTGACACTTCGTCAGAACTGATTGATGCCACGTTGTACAGATAGATTATTGGATCGCTAATGTACTTGACGAACACCAAACCAGACATTTGTTTTGTCGTGAACACCTTGAGTCAGGCTCTGGTAGAACCCAGACATGTTCATCTAGTGGCTACAAAACATGTGATAAGGTACCTTAAGGGTGCAATAGATTGTGGTCTCAGCTATGATGGAGATTATGATTTCACATTGAGTGGATATACTGATGTAGATTGGGGCAGGAAGTGTTTCTGACAGGAAAAACACTTTAGGATGCTGTTTCAGTTTGGGATCAGCCATGATCTCGTGGCAGAGTAGAAAGCAATCCAGCATTGCTCTCAGCACAACGGATGCAGAATACATTGCTACATGTTTTGCCAGCTGCGAAGCTATATGGCTTCAAAAGTTGTTGACCGGTCTATTTGACCTTGAGATGGAAGCAACCACGATCCTATGTGACAACCAGAGATGCATAAAGATGACAGAGAATTCTGTATTCCATGACAGGTCGAAGCACATAGAGATCCGATATCATTACATCCGTGACATGGTACAGAGAGGAGCCTTAAAGCTCCAGTACGTTAGCACGGATGAACAGGTTGCTGATGTGTTGACCAAGCATCTATCTCGCGTAAAGTTTGAGCACTTTTGAGATAAGCTCGGTATAGTCCGAAAGGACCTTCCTCGAAAGGGGGAGTAGTTGCTGTGATGAGACATCTCTTGCTTCCGGCTTGATAGCTGTGACGTAAAGCAAGAAGATGTGATGAGACTAGTACTATGCTTCCGGCTGGATAGCTGTGACGTAAAGCCAGTCTAGTATCTTGCTTCCGACTTGATGGTTGTGACGTAAAGCAAGAAGATGTGATGAGACTAGTACTGTGCTTCCGACTTGATAGCTGTGACGTAAAGCCAGTCTAGTATCTTGCTTCTGACCTGATGGTTGTGACGTAAAACAAGAAGATGAGATGTGACTAGTACTGAGCTTCCAGCTTGAGAGCCGTGATGTAAAGCCAGTCTAGTATCCTGCTTCCAGCTTGATTGCTGTGACATAAAGCAGGACGAGTATCTTGGTTCCAGCTTCATTGCTGTGACGTAAAGCAAGACGATGAGATGAGACTAGCACTGTGCTTCCAGCTCGAGAGCTGTGACATAAAGCCAGTCTAGTATCCTGCTTCCAGCTTCATTGCTGTGACGTAAAGAAGGACGAGTATCTTTCTTCCAGCTTGTTTGCTGTGACGTAAAGCAAGATGAGTACCTTGCTTCCAGCTTGATTGCTGTGACTTAAAGCAAGATGAGTACTGTGCTTCCAGCCTTACAGCTGTGACGTAAAGCAAGATGAGTACTGTGCTTCCAACCTTACATCTGTGACATAAAGCCAGTTTAGTATGATGATGAGCCGACCTCGTGTTGTGATGATGATGTATTAGTTTTATACTAATTCATATTGATGCAGATGATGATTGCATTCCTTTGAGAATGATGACGCTGTCGATGAAGAAAACTTTCGATGATTTATAGATATGCCAGTTAGTGTTCCAAGATGATATTGATGATGCTATCCTCTCACCCACTTGATGCTGTTGATGATGTTGTCCTCTCTCTCTCGCCTGATGCTGTTGAAGAATACCCTTCTTGTTAAGGGGGAGTGTTAAAATAATGTAACTGCAAAGTGTATTCTTATTATTATTTGGTATATTATTCATTGGATCAATCTCCATTGTGGATTGATTATGTCGGCTATTGTAAAAGGACCAAATCCCTTTTTGCGGATTGGTCATAATGTAATTATAATAGGCAAAAGAAGAAGTCGGCCCCATAAGATATTTAAGAGGCCCCATAATATAATAAAGGTGGCTATAACCACCCAGTTTGAGAAGTCGGCCCTGCCAGTGAAGAGACACTTCACACGTGCCAGTCTTGTATAAATAAGGAGGCTAGCGCCTCACTTAGACACACCTCACTTGTTCATTTTGAGAGACAAGTTTCGGAACTGCAGTTAGAGAAGAAGGAGAGAGAGTGGCGCATCTTTGGGAGAGGATCTTCTGTATTAGCTTAAGCTATCTCTTGGCATTGTATTGGCTATCTATAATAAGGAAGTTTTGCTGGGTTTTCTTCCACTAGAGGGTTTCCCAAGATAAATGTTGTGTTTCTTGTGATTGTGTATTTCTTAGTGATCTTGTCTTATGTTGTTGTTATCTATTGAAATGCGAAGAACTATAATTATGGCTTAAACATTAACATGGCTGTTACCAATGCTGGGTGGCCATGGAAATACAATTCGGACTCCCCAAGCAGAATACAACTATGTGGCAAATATATGGCCTGCACAAGGTAACTACAGACTTCCCAACGAGGATACCACCCACCCACAATGTAGATGTGCCCCCTACAGCAGAACTCGGCCTCAGCAGAAGACGATACGGCCCAACCAACCAAATCTGGACTATTGCAAATGATACATTATCCCCCTCCAAGGAAATTGACCCCACACCAAAAGATCTTGGCCCTAGTAAGGAAACTCGGCCCAGAAAGAAGATGAACTCGGCCTAGCAATAATAGAAGACAACCAATGACAAGAAGTCGACCCCTAGATGATGAAACTCGACCCAACAAACATAAAACTCAGCCCAACAACAAGTAATCTTGACCACCACTGAAAAATACGACTTCCTATGAGAGATGATGCTCCCACACAAGGAATTTGGCCCTGCAAAACAATAAATCGGCCCCTTCCAAGAGAACTTCAAATTCCTCAAAGCAATTTGTCCTCTACTCAACGCGCAAGTTGCTACAAGGTGGATCAACCCTCTCAACAATACAAGCAAGTGGAAGATCTGAATGATCTCCCCTTCTAATGACTAGGGTGGAATCTTTTGCCACTGAAACCTGATTAGCTAGTATGGAGTCTTTTACCACCGAAACCAATTCAAACAAGGGTTTCCTCCAAACCCCAAAGTCTCCAAGAGCTCTCCAAATCAAATTTTGTATAATCAACAACATAATGAGAGAATGAGCTCTCATCTTTCTTTCATCCCTCTCACCTTTTTGGCTGACCCTTTTACCTTTTTGCTGACCCTTTTACCCTTTTACCTTCACTTAAGTGATTAAAGTGATTTTATAAGGTTTATTTACTTTATTTTTCAAGTCACTTTTTAGTTACTCATTGTCACTTTAAAACTTAGCTTTTTTCCTCCCAATGACATCAAATAATTAATCTATTAATCCCCTTTTTCAATTGGCTATGGCCTACAGGAATCAAATAGGCCACTATGTCATCCCCTATAGTGATTATTTGGAAAGGGACATTATAGTCCTCCTTTCCCAAGATTGTTTGCCCTCAAGCAATGCTAACGCAACCATATGAACAACAGATGAAGCCAAACTAAAATTGAGAATGATCTCAGGGTCCCAAACTAATTTGAAAGATGTGGAGCACCTACTGCTCACAATACTGTCCTGCAAGGTACTAACACAAGAGGCCTCCTGAAGGTCACCGATCAATAGAACAATCAGATACTATGAAGACTCAGTCCACCCCTCATAGAATCACCCTCCTTGGAAGCGAGTCCAATGCACTATAGGAATGAGCTCCTGATAGTAAAATCTGACTCTCCCATCTGTACTAGCTGCCAAATTGTCAAACCATGAAGTCCCAAGGTCCCATGCTATCCCCAGAAAGGACCTGTCATGCTGATGTTGCACCACTCTGATCATAAATACTTGGCCCTCATGCATAGACCACATCCTCCACTCCCGGAACCCCAAGTTGTAATGCCTAGAAGAACCGTCCCCACTATCAAGGATCACATCCTGCAAATGTAACTCAGTGAAGTTAAAGTCTACAAGCTCTTTGCCAGACTCAATCCTGGCAGCGGAAGAGAAAATATTCCCAACCATAACATGTAAACCCAAGCATATCCCCTCATGTCGCTCCTAAAATGACACTGATCAGACACTGTCAAGGGGCTGGTATAGAAGATGTCAACCAAACCATCTCTAAAATTAGACATCTAGGAAAAGCCTCGGTGGCCACAAACTAAAAAAGCATCATCGACACTTAATCTGCAAGTGTCAAAGGGGGAAGCCCAAATACTCCAACACATACAGCTTACTGCAACCATCTAGACACCGTCCGGAAAATCTCTCACAACTGGCTGCACCATAACTTGCATGAGCTCAAAATCTATCTGCCCATGGACTGAAGTCACTATCAACAGCGTGGAAAGGCAAGGGCAGCGGTAATCAATATGAAATCCTTCTGAAAACTTAGGAGTTGGAAGTATGGAAGTAGCTGAAAAGTCATCTCCTATGTCTAGATCATCTCTACCAGTCAATATAAACCACCAATTTCTCAATTGCTGGTTTGAAGAAACCATCCAACGCATCTGCATGACATGAACTGTAGTCCAATGTAAACTAATTGGAAGGTGGACAACGGTATTATTTCTGAAATTTGATTCACAATTCTTATCTTGACTCAACACCATACTGCTGGAAACTGTACCTGGTTCCCAAATCTTGTGATTGACTCCCATCTTATCACTGGAATAAAAAAGAACTCCATCATCCCACTCGAAAAGCGGATTATCTAAAGAAGACTTTGTATCCATCTCAATCAATGGATTATCAACTAGTTGAATGGTATCATGCTCTTCAATTACCTGCTTGATTTCTTTAGCCCTTTCTCTATTTTCTTGTTCCCTGAATTGTTTGGCCACATAAAGTTGATCTTCTACTTCAAGTAATGCATTTTGAGTGTTGCCCAATGAATTTTTGGTCGATTTAAGCTCATTGGTGAGCTCTTCCACCTTCACCCTTAATTCCTTGGATGTAGATATAGCCTTATCCGCAATCTTAGTAGCCACATCTTTATCTTTGATCATATTCAAGTAGGATGATTTCATGTCTCCTATTGTGCTTTTAATGTTTTGCAAATCAGCAAGGGAAACAATTTGTTCATACTGATTTCTTGGTGTCTTTTGGATGAGATTTTCAACAAGACTCTTCATGTCATCCAACTTAGATAATGTTTTCACATCATTTTCAACTAGCACCCTTAATTGTTTCTTCCAAGTTTCCTCATTAATGTCAAGACCACATAAGTTTAGTGATTTGCTGTTATGATGCATATAAAAACCAGAATTTCCTTCATACCTTACAATGGTGTCACCATGGCTGCCCCAAGTCTTCTGCGCCTCGTCTTCAAAATTTGCCTCATCTTCGTCCCTAGGCCTTTGATCAAAATCAACTCCATGCAAAAACAATTTTGATTTGTCTTCAAGATCATGCCTTTCAAAACCAATTCCCTCTATGGAAACCTCTTTGCATACTTTATGTTTTAAAGTTGGGACAACATCTTGGTCAAAAGAGAATTCTTCCCAAACTGATCCTCCATCCATTGGTGCCGAAACTCTTGGATCCCATGGATCTATTAGCTGATGTTTTCTATCTGAAAGAGTATGCTCATTATGTACCTCATGAGTGGTTGATTCTCCGAACAAATCACTCTCCAAGTGAAAGAGACTGAAACTATCATGAACACTCCTCTCCACATGCTCTGTTTGGAAATCAAACCAACAACACATGTTGACTTGGAGACTTTAACGTGCTATTCTTCTGAAAGTGCATTAGTGGTCTCAGTATTCTCATCATTTACAACTACTCCTAGTCTCATCAAGGAACCCGGTAGTAACAAAAATCCCATTAGTTTGGTCTGAACTTGCAATCAAGGCTGCTGTTTTTTCTTTTTCCTCATGCACTAACTCATCAATAGAAGTTGCATGCATGTTTAAGAGGTCATCATGGGCTTTTGTTATACATTCCTCACGTGACAAGGCATCTTCCCCATTAGAAGTTTCTGATATGAATTCCTCTTCTTCCCCATGCTTCTCACGAGCTAAGAAAGGCTTCAACTTTTCCTCACACTGAGCAATCACCATTTCAGCTAAGACTTGCTTCACAGATAAGGATTTTTGATCACCCTTCAATATGTTAGCCGATATGATAGAATAAAGTGACTGGGGCACTTCATCACTTTCATTAACAATCAAGTTCATGATGGGATGTATGTCTGTAATAACATTACTAGCATGATATTTTCTGATGGTAGCAAAGAATTGACGAAACATTTTGAGAATTAGATCATTCATACCCATATCTATCACGATGTTACCTGATCTGATTTTTGCAAATGTTTCAAGTATGGTAACCCTCCTAGTAAATTGAGAACCTATGACATCATCCAATCCTTGGAAACTATCTAGTATCTGCCAGCAGCCGAAATATCTCTTTCATCGTGTTATCATCATAAGGAGCTTTGGGTGTTGAAATTCTCATGATTTTACTCAAACATAAAGTTACCATGAGTCTTATCTCTTTATCTGTGTGTCTCAACAACTTTTGCTTACCCAAGGAAGACACTGCCGGAATCATGGCTGCTTGTTTTACCTAGGAAGGTGATTGATTCACCATATGTAAACAACCCTCAACTTCCTCCAAGGTGCCGAGAAGAACATCTTTTGGCTGGAATAGTTATTCAAGTTTACCTCCTGCATTAAAGAGTTTATTGACCAACTCATCTTCACTCAATGACACCATGATTTTCAACCCCTCTATGCCGTCTCCTCCTGTATGTAATGTGTATTCCGTCCCTCAGAATCATCAAATATCATGCAATATACTGGCTGACAGGAATACCAACTCTGATACCATTGAATAACCTACCCACTGCTGATATGAAATTCTACTCGCTGCTGTGATGTTTTGGTGGTTTCCTAGTTTATAACTTCTGTCAAACACTTTGATGATATACCCCAAACTCACTGTAATGACTCCTTTCCTATTGCTGTTATGTTAGGACTTTTGACAAACACTCTGTTGATATGCTCAAGACCCACAATCAAATCCCTTCATTTGGCTGCTATAGACTTTTAGGTGTATTCTTGGTTGGTGACTTTTGTCAAACACTTCGCTGACTAGGTAAAGACCCACTATAAAAACTCTTTTTCCTGCTGCTGTTTATGTTCTCTGTTTGCTGATATGATTGGCTTATTGTAGTTTGCAAATGTTATACACGGTTTTGTTGCCAAACAATGATTTATTTGCAAGCAAAATATATACACACAAAAGGCATATAATTGGGCAATAACTCAAACAACTATTATGAATGCAGAGACATTACAGAACTGCTCTTATTAATTGCTAACCAATTTGCAGCAATTGCACAAACATCAACTCACAGTTCTGGGCTGATTAGTTATAGATTTGGCTTGGAATGCTCTTGCAATTGATGGCACGTTTGGCTGTTACCAATGCTGGGCGGCCATGGAAACACAATTCGGACTCCCCACACAGAATACAACTCCTCTATGGCAAAGATATGGCCTGCACAAGGTAACTGCAGACTTCCCAACAAGGATACGACCCACCCACAATGTAGATGCACCCCCTATAACAGAACTCGGCCTCAACAGAAGAAGATATGGCCCAACCTGTTGGGTAGGTGTTATATTCTTTGCATGTGTGTGTGTGGGTGCGTCAGATATGACAACTGCGTCTGACGATCCCTCTAGTAGTGCTCTTTGTGTCGTGTGCGCCGGGCGCTTTCCTAGGGGGGTCCCAGAGGGGGTAGGTATGGCCCCCCTGGTTACATGCAGCGTTCGGGGCAGTGCCCTGATTTTTTTTTTGGACGGTTTTTGCTATTTTTAGTGGTTTACTAAATTAATCCTGGATTAAGGGATTAGGGTTTTGGTATCTACGGAATACCTAAAAACATTGTATATATTGTATGGTGAATGGTGAAATTCGATATAATGAATATAAGAAAGGTTTTCCCGGTTGAGGGTTTCCGGTATAAATCTCTGTGTACTATGTGAATGAGCCATTGATTAATTTTTGTTTTGCTTAAGAATCTATATGCATTTCTTTACTTCACAGGTTTAAAACTTACACAACCAACCAAATCTGGACTGCTGCAAATGACACATGGTCTCCCTACAAGGAAATCGACCCCGCACCAAAAGATCTTGGCCCTAGTAAGGAAACTTGGCCCAACACGATAGAACTCAGCCCAACAACAATAAAAGACAACCAACAACAAGAACTCGTCCCCTAGATGATGAAACTCAGCCCAACAAACAGAAAACGCGGCCCAACATGAAGAAATCTCGGCCCAACAACAAGTAATCTTGGCCACCACTGAAAAATATGATCTCCTATGAGAGATGATGCTCCCACACAAGAAATTCGACCCTGCAAAACAATAAATTGGCCCCTTCCAAGAGAACTTCAGATTCCTCAAAGCAATTTGTCCTCTACTCAACTCACAAGTTGCTACAAGGTGGATCAACCCTCTCAACAATACAAGCAAGTGGAAGAGCTGAATGATCTCCCCTCCTCATGGCTAGGGTGGAATTTTTCACCACCGAAACTTGATCAGATATGGTGGAATCTTTCAGCACCGAAACCAACCCAAACAAGGGTTTCCTCCAAACCCCAAAGGCTCCAAGAGCTTCTAAATCAAATTTTGTATAATCATTAACATAATGAGAGAATGAACTCTCATCTTTTTTTTATCCCTCTCACCTTTTTGGCTGACCCTTTCACCTTTTTGTTGACCCTTTTACCCTTTTACCTTAATTTCATTGATTAAAGTGACTTTATAAGGTTTTATTTACTTTATTCTTCAAGTCACTTTTTAATTACTCAATGTCACTTTATAACTTAGCTTTTTAACTGCCAATGACATCAAATAATTAATCTATTAATCCCCTTTTTCAATCTCCTATGGTGTAATATCCCCAGGGTTTCTAGGGTTTTAGGGCAGCTGGTTAACATGGTAATTATACAACAGTGTTACACTAGATAGTTATTAATAATAATTCAATCGACTATGGTGTAATATCCCCAGGGTTTCTAGGGTCTTAGGGCATCTGGTAAACATGGTAATTATACAACAATTTTACACCAGACAGTTATTAATAGCAATTTCCCAATGAACAATAACGGTCTTCTAACGACACTACTTGAACAATATTCAACCAAAAGTGAACTTGTATACAACCAACAATAATGACAATGATGAATACCAGTGATAACAGTAGTAATCCATTAATCATAGCGATAATAACCAACAATAGTAATGTCTGATACAGTAGCACAAACCAACAGTATGTCCTCCAAAAATACACCAAATTTGCAATGGCAATCAACAGTAAACCCTCTCGTGAGGCTACTGTTTAACACAAAGTTTACTAACCAACTAGGTATGACTTTTTGCAACATAATTTACCCTAGTTTCTACCATAATACATGTGAACCTGGTTTAGAGTGGCCCTCCACAGTGTCGTGCTTCTCCTGTAGGGTTTGCCACCTTACTTTACTCGATCTCCAAGGATTGTGCAGTAAATAAGGGGGTTTGGCCCCTCAAATGATAGAACCAGAGCTCGACTTCCCTCCAATCTTGAGACAATTCTGAGATAAGACAGAACTCGACCCTCAACAATCTTCCTCAGCATATGATATCCCACAACCACTAACTGAAACATGGTGAAATTGTGTTGAGCTAGGGTTAGAGACCCATCGAAACTCAACCAAGGAAAGGGGTTAAACAATTCGATAAAGGACAGAGGCAACGCCTCCCAATTTCAGATAGAATCACCAATCAAATTCGAGTTGTTCCTATCCAAATGAGCCTCCTCCTTTATTTATACTCTTTCGTCACGATGGATTTCTCCCATTGGTAAAGTTTGCTCTCCTTTTTGGTGAATTATTAGGTCGACTCTCGTATTCTTGTAGGTAAAGTCGGCTCAACCAATTTCTCCTTTGTTTTTGTACATGCGGCTCCCCTCCTTTTGTGGACTGTGGCTTACGGGGAGCACCCTAAGCCAGTGCGTCCCTCCCCTCTGGGGGTCAACTGGGAGGGGACATGCCAGTCCTCCCTCCCCGAGATTGCTTTCCCTCAAGCAATTGCAATCCAGGGTGCTGTAAAATCTGCTCACCCTCCCAAGTGGTGTCCTCCTCCGATAGATCCTTCCATCTTATCAAGTACTCATTCATCGTCTTGTTCCTCAAGTGTTTTTCTCTGAACGCCAAGATTTGCTCAGGAACCAGAATCAAGTGGCCTTCCTCGTCCAAGGGTGGTAGATTTGAGGAAGAGGCAACTTGCTGGCCCAAATCCTTATTGAGGCAAGAAACATGGAACACATTGTGAATCCGACTGCCTTCTGGTAATTCTAACTCGTAGGCCATCTCTCCAACCCTTCTGATCACTCAGTATGGCCCGTAGAAACATGGTTGGAGCTTCTTTGTACCACTCTTCTTCAGAGAAGATTGTCGATATGGTTGGAGCCTCAGAAAAACCAGGTCACCCACGTCAAAGCTACACTCCACCCGGTGTTGATTTGCATACGTCTTCTATTGATTCTGTGCCATCCTCATGTTGTCTTTAAGGACCCTCAGAATGTCCCGACTCTCCTGAATCCAATCCTTGGCTTTGGGAGCCTTGCTCTCGCCAAACACCAACTCTACAAAAGATGGGGCCTCATATCCATACAATGCCCTGAATGGGCTCATCCCGATAGACAGGTGATGGGTGGTATTATAGCAATACTTACCAAGATGCAACCATTTAATCCACGCCTTTTACTGCGTGGAAACATAGTGACGCAGGTATCCCTCAACCCATTTGTTGATGATCTCAGTCTGCCCGTCTGTCTGGGGATGGTAGCTTGTATTGGGTGTCAACTCTGTCCCTGCCATTTTGAACAACTCTTGCCAAAAGGCACTGAGGAATCTGCTATCTCGGTCGCTCACAATAACCTTAGGTAGTCTGTGAAGTTTGGATATCTCTCTGAAGAAGAGTTCTGCTACTTGTGGGGCTTTGTATTCAGAGGATACGACGAAGAAGTGAGCAAACTTGGTCAATCTGTCCACCACCACATAAATACAATCCTTGCCCTATACCTTCGGAAGTCCTGTGATGAAGTCCATAGAAATGCTCTCCCATTTCTGCTCCGAAATAGGAGAAGGCTGTAGTGGACTTGCAGGGTGTGTGAGCTCATACTTGTTTTGTTGACAAGTCAAGCACTCCCTCACATACTATAAGACATCCCTCTTGAGACCCTTCCAAGAGAATCTCTCACGTACCGTCCTGTAAGTCTTCTGGTATCCTGGATGCCCGACTAATGGTGCATCGTGTATGACTCTCAAGATATTTTCTTTGAGAGTGGACTCTGGAACAACATATATCTGGCCTTTATAATAGATGATGTCATCTACTATCGTGTATCTGTCATCCTGTGTCTTGCCATCTATCAACTCTTCGGCCTAGATGTTCTTGGAATACGCTACCAAAAGGGTAGATTTTCCAATCTCTTGAAATCTTAGACATGGAAAATGATGTAGGTCTCTTGGACAAAGCATCTACAACCACATTATTCTTCCCTTTGACATACTCTATGTCAAAATCATATGCTTGTACCTTGCTGACCCATTTCTGTTGTCTCTCGCTCGGATCCTTCTTCCCTAGGAAATGCTTCAAGCTGTTGTGATCTGTCTTCACTACAAAGCGACCTTTGACCAAATATTGTCTGAATTTGGCCAACACATGCATGATGGCCAACATTTCCTTGTCATAGATGGGAAGAAGCCTCTTGGTTTCCCCTAGCTTACGACTCTCAAAAGCTATGGGGTGTTTGTTTTGCATCAGTACCGCCCCTTTCCCTTCTCCAGATGCGTCACACTCCAGGACAAAGGGTTGAGAAAAATCGGGAAGTGCCAATACTGGGCAAGTGCTCATTACTTCCTTCATTTGGTCGAATACCTTCTGGGCTTCCTCTGTCCACTTGAACGAGCCCTTCTTTGTGAGATTAGTCAATGGAGCACCAAGGTGGGAAAACCCTTTCATGAAGCGTCGGTAATAATTGCATAGTCCAAGGAAGCTCCGTAGCTCGGTCAATGATCGGGGTGTGGGCCAGTCAAGTATCGCTCGTATCTTCTCCGGGTCAACTTGTACCCCCTTTGCGCTTATAATATGCCCTAAATACAAGATTTCTGTCATGCCAAACTCACCTTTTGTCTCCTTGGCGTAAAGTGACTGTTCCTTCATGATGTTGAGTATCTCATTTATGTGACGGAGATGATCCTCCCATGTTTTCACTGTAGATCAATAGGTCATCAAAGAATATCAACAAGAACCTCCTCAATTGCTTGTTGAAGATGTGGTTCATGCATGACTAGAATGTGGCTGGGGCGTTAGTCAAACCAAAGGGCATGACAAAAAACTCATAATGTCCATAGTGGCATCGGAAAGTTGTCTTGTGCACATCCTCTTCTCGCACCTTGATTTGATGATATCTTGATCTGAGGCCTATCTCTGAAAAGTAGACCGCTCCATGTAGCTCATCAAGTAGCTCGTCAATCCTCGGAATCAGATACCTATTCTTAATGGTCTTCTTGTTCAGAGCTCAGTAATCTATACACATCCTCAAGGATCCATCTTTTTTCTTCACCAGTAATACGAACGAAGCAAAAGGACTGGAGCTGGGTCTGATGTGTCCCATTTCCAAAAGCTCCTGGATGGTCTTCTCAATTTCATCCTTGAATCTCTTCGGATGTCGGTATGGGGTCATAATGACGGGCTTGGCCGCTTCCTCGAGCTCGATGGTATGCTCAAATCCCCTGTCTGGCGGTACCCCAGGTGGGATCTACCCAAACACCTTATCATGTTTCCCCATAAGGTTTTGTATGTCCATATGATAGTGCCGACGACCTTTTGTTTTCTTCTGGGGGGTAATCACACATTCTGTTGCCCATGCGGTGTTCCTATGCCTGAGGGCGACCTCCATCCTCTTAGCTGACACGATCCTGGGCGGATCTGTATTCATTCACCTCAGAACAACCCTTCTCCCTTCCTTGTCTTTGAACTCCATCCTCATGATTTGGTAGTTCATTTTGATGTCCCCCAATGAATAGAGCTACTGGATGCCCAAAATTATGTTAGTGTCCTCTAGGTCCACCACATAGAAATCATCGATCAATGTGTAGTTACCCAATGTCACGTGTAATCGTCTGATCATGTGAGTACACTCCAGGGTGTACCCGTCTGCTACTTCCACACTGAATCCTTCGAACTCCTCTATCGGAATGCCCTTCATGTCAACTAGGGCTGCGTCAATAAAATTGTGGGTGGCCCCACTATCAATCAGTGAAGTAATTTGGTGTCCCTATAGAACCCCTTTGATTCGGAAGGTGTGATACTTGCGAACTTGTGATAGTGTGGCTATGATTGCCTTCTGGGGCTCCTTATGTGGTGATTCATCTTCTTTGACTGCACTCTGTGGCTCCTCCTCCTTAGGGATATCGTGTGTCTCTTCCTGGTCATGGCTTGTCTCCTCATCATCTTCTTCGTCAGAAAGCACTTCTATATAATGTGCTTTTCTTTTACCCATGCACCTGTTCCCCGGCTCCCAGGGGTCCCTACACGTGAAGCAACGCTTCTTTCGCCTAAGCTCCCTCCTAGTCTCCTCATCCATACGATCCTTCCCGGTCCCATCTTTCCAGAGTGACTTGTTATCCTGGGGTTTGGGAGGAATGTAGGGCTTGGTTGGACCTTTTGTCTTCGGTATTGTATTTGTCATGTCAAGTGTCTTCGTAACTGCATCTTGTAGTGTGGCTGGCTTGAAGGCCTTGACCCATCCACGCAGGGGTTCTGCTAAACCTTCTGTGAATAACATCACCAATCTGTGCTTTGAGATGTCAGTTACTTGCACAACAACCTTCTCGAACTCTGCAATATATGCCTTAGGTGTTCCTACCTGTCTCAGCTGTGCCAGTTCACGGAAGGATATCTTAGGATCCTTCCTATCAAATCTGTCCATCAGTCTTTGTGTAAACTCCACATAAGATGTGATGCTGGAATGTCCTAGTGTCACCAGCCCATGATACCACCATTCGTGAGCATCACCATCCAGATGTAGTGTGGCAACTTTGATGGCTTCGGCTTCTGTCATCGGATTGAGCTGGAGGTAGGTGTCCAATTTTTGGACCCATGATCTGGCCGAACATTGAGATGAACCGTCATATGATGGGATGGACAGTTTCCCCACCTTTCTCCTTAGGTCAGCACTCTGCTGCTGTCCTGGTGCTCCTCTATGCCCCTCTGTGCCGGTTCCTGTATTTAATGTTACAGTAGTCCTGTAAAGTCATAGCTGCTTGAAATTCTTCTCCGAGTGCTTGGTATTCCTGGAAGTATGTGGAAAAATCCTTACCATGGCTCTGCTGTGCTGGCTGCTCTTCATTGAAGCTGGGTAGGAGAGGTCTGGGTGTCCTCCTAGTCATGGTGGGCTGCACACTTTGTCTGGATACATGAGGATCACTTCCTCCTATTGGGACCCCGTTGTTGCTCCCTTCAGCTCGTGGACTGTGCTGTCCATTTTCATTGTTACTCTCCTCTGCATGAGACCTGGTCTGCCCATTGCCCCCATTGGAGATTAGGCCCTGGAGTGGGCTCAATAGCTGGACGAGGGTGTTAACTCCTTTCGCAAAGGCCTCCTTCATTTCATTCTGCCCTTTGGCCAAATCACTTATTTGCAGCACACTGTCATTGTTATGGTCCCCCATGCTCCCTGTTTCTTCTTCTTCTGATATTTCAGGTGCTCCTTGTTTCACTGGTCCTCGTTTCCTCATCATCCAGTCAGCCACAGGCTGGCAGGATCAAGGCTCTGATACCGCTGTAATATCCCTATGGTTTCTAGGGTCTTAGGGAAGCTGGTAAACAGGGTAATTATACAACAGTTTTACACCAGACAGTTATTAACAGCAATTTCCCAGTGAACAGTAACGGTCTTCTAACAGCACTACTTGAACAGTATTCAACCAGAAGTGAACTTGTATACAACCAGCAGTAATGACAGTGATGAATACCAGTAATAGCAGTAGTAATACATTAATGATAGCAATAATAACCAGCAGTAGTAATGTCTGATACAGTAGCACAAACCAGCAGTAGTGTCCTCCAACAATACACCAAATTTACAATGGCAATCAGCAGTAAACCCTCTTGTGAGGCTGCTGTTTAACACAGAGTTTACTACTAACCAGCTAGGTATGACAGTTTTGCAACAGAATTTACCCTAGTTTCTACCATAATACATGTAAACCTGGTTTAGAGTGGCCCTCCACAGTGCCACGCTCCTCCGGTAGGGTTTGCCACCTTACTGTACTCGATCTCCAAGGCTTGTGCAGTAAATAAGGGGGTTCTGCCCCTCAAATGATAGAACCAGACCTCGGCTTCCCTCCAATCCTGAGACAGATCTGAGATAAGATAGAACTCGGCCCTCAGCAATTTTCCTCAGTGTATGATATCCCACAGCCACTAACTGAAACAGGGTGCAACTGTGCTGAACTAGGGTGAGAGAACCACCGAAACTCAGCCAAGGAAAGAGGTTAAACAACCCGATATAGGACAGAGGGAGCACCTCCAAATTTCACATAGAATCACCAATCAAATTCGAGTTGTTCCTATCCAGATGGGCCTCCTCCTTTAGTTATACTCTTTCCTCACGATGGATTTCTCCCACTGGTAAAGTTGGCTCTCCTTTTTGGTGAATGATCAGGTCAGCTCTCATATCTTTTTGGGAACTGTGGCTTACCGGGAGCCCCCTAAGCCAGTGCGTCCCTCCCCTCTGGGGGTCAACTGGGAGGGGACATGACATATGGCCTACGGGAATCAGATAGACCATTACATCATCTGCTATAGTGATCATCTGGAAAGGGACATTACATAATTATGTAGTTTGATATCATTGTAGACTATACTATGATTATTTTTGGACTCTGCTGTTCATTTAGAGCCTCGATGTTAATGTATTTTGGTTCAGATGTATATTGCACTCGGTGTCATTTTTGCTATGTTCACCTTTACAATGCTATATACACGAGAAACTTTGCATATTTGGTGTCTAATGGTTTGGGTTACAAGGATGTACATGAAGATACATTTTTATTTATCAAAATTTGATTATTTTATGGTTGACTGTTTTTTCCCTTTTACTGGTTTCGCTCCCGTTCTGGTTGGGGTCAACCACCTAACCCCTAACCACAGCATCTAAATGTTACATTGCTCATGTCACTATAATAAAGTGACCATTATACAAGCTTTTATTACTCCTAAATATTGTTGGAGTCTTAATAATCCAACAACTCCCCCAACAAGAAAATTGTATTTCTCAGGTTTAAACATGACACCTCCCCATGCAAAAGTTTAAAATTTTACAACTCTTAAGAACCTTTTGCAAAGAAGTACAAGACTACAAAATTTATTGATGTGAAGACTGCATATTGGTCCACCTCCGTCCATAGAGGTATCCAGCTTCTCTTCATAGATTGTTTTATTGTACTGCTGTCTCCCTCATTTGGAATTTTGAAGGCAGAATTCCACCAAACCCACCTACTCAATCTTCTGAATCTATTAGATTGCTATCATCTGCATGTATCATTACGTTGAAGGTGGGATTTAGTTGGATCAGCCTTGACAATCAATTAAATTGAGCATTCCAATTTCTGGAGACTCAGAGCAGTCACAGATAGTCTTTAGTATTTATTGTTTTCAAAATGACATTCCACCTCTTTTTTGTCTTACTTTAGATAAAACAGACTACGGAGGTAAACTTAAAATGTTTCTTACAGGTCTTCTGAAACAGTGTGTTTAAGTTTAGGGATAAATACTTTGTTATGATAATTGTGACCAATACAATTATTTCAACATTTTAATATTTCTTGTCCCAATATATTTCTGCTAAATTTGAGTCTATATCATTTTTCTTTTCAACAAGTAAATACCTTCAAAAAATGTCTTATTTTTTTCACTGCCACATCAGCAATATCTCCAAGGCATCTGCTATTTGTCTGAACTGTCTTCACTCGAATGTCAGAAATCTGTATGGTAGAATCTGACGTGTATCGCTGCTATGTCAGTCTGGAGTCTGGATTCTGGTGTGACCACAACACAGTCAGAACATCTAACCACACATCACTAATATAAAGCGCACCATTATCCAAACTTTAATAATCCTAAATATTGTTGGAGTATTAAACTTTTCGGAAATCGACTAAACTAACATTCGGCTTATTCCACCAAAGGGCCAAATTAAGTAATAAGCTGACATAAGTCAACTTCCAACAAATCACTAGAAGGATATAACTTCTACTTCCAATTATTTTCCAAAATTCCCTCATATTTTTCTTGGTTCCGGGGTTGGCTTTGGAGCCACATTCTCCCAAAATGTGGCATGTGAGGTCATTGAGCATGTTGGGATCTCTTCTCTACTCAGTTCTGAAGAGAAAATGAAACTCTGAGGATGCTCCTTTTATACTTTATTAGTGTCGTCCAATCAACCTTGAGGGGGAAATGTTGATATTATGGTAGCTGCGGGAGGTATTTACCTCCACGTGTAAACCTGACGAGAATAGAAGACTCCGGGAAGCAAGAGAAACCCTAATGAGTTGGCTAATAACCCTAGAAGACTTGTCGGCCCAAGAAGATAATATGTAT
>SNQJ01S0179092.1:0-19582 GCA_010110895.2 Picea sitchensis | reverse complement strand
TAGAACTTGAAATTTTCAAGACACGAGCATTGGGAATACATTTGAAAATAGAGGAAGAACAACAGAAAGTGTTTTTGAATCTGGAAGTAGTCCAAAATTATTTTCAAGAAACAAATAAATCCTTGGAGAATGTTTTCCAGAAGAAAAGGGAAGCGAAAGCGGCTAGAACGAATTTTCAAAAGGCAGTAGCCCTCTCAACAAAGGAAGAAGTCGGAAGGATTCATAAATGATCTATTTATGAACAAGTTAAAGGGCACATAATACTTAAAGTGTGGGAAGCAGACCTGGCCGAATATAAAGGAACAACCAGAGATGTCAATGATGATTTCCAGGGAATTTTTGATCTCCTAGAAAGGACTTCATTGAATATCGGAAAAAATAACTGTCCTGAATTATTAGGTGAGATTAATATTTCTAAGCACTAGCTAAAGTTCAAAGAAGAGCTGGAGGAAATGAAGATAGAGATCTCAAAAATTAAATTAGTCAATATCATAGAAATCGACAAATGGATGGTGACACCGAATCTAAAGTTACAAACTATTAGGTTCACAGGGAAGATGATAGAAGATCGTTTGCCTGAATTACAGAAAAGATTCTTCATGTTTGAAGCAAAAGAGATACCAGATGCTCCCAGATTTTTTGTGAAATTTTTGGGAAAGTGTGTTCACTGTCTTGAGGTGGAAAAAGGAGGTTCATCAATACAAATGTAAAAAAAAAATTTGAATTCTTTTTATCATTAGAAATTAGAAAGGAAATGTAAATGATTGACATTATTCATATATGTAACCGTAATATTAGGAAGTTGGTTAGTCACCAACGAGAATTTTTTTGATGAATATTGTTAGGACCACACAATGTACCTTTTTGCCTATATTTTTTTGCCACCATTATACTCTTGATCACCTACATTTAGATTCATACTATCACTTTATTTGATCATCTCAAAGGTATACAAATCCCTTCTCATTACTATCACGTTTAATCTTGTTTGCATAATATTTTACATCACTCTAAGTAGCTTCTTAACCATTGATTAGAAATGCATAAGTGTCCATGCTTGATTAGCATTTACAAGGGCCTATTCTTTGAAACACGAGAAGCTGTCAAAGGTGAATTTGTTGCTGCAAACACATAATGATGATGAAACAGGAGCTGCTTCTCTGATCAGAATTGAATCTTTGGCTCTGGTGCCTGTATAGTTTGAGGGCGCGAATCTTTGAAACGAGCTATTACCACGGTCTAGAAGTCATGAGGATCTTTGAAACAATTACAGTCAGAGTTGAGATGATGAAACAAGAAGCCTTGATGGCGATGTTGAAACACCAAAGGCCGGAATCCGCGTCGTTCGTCAACACAATCCAGGCACAGTCCGTGCATTTGGAAACAACCCGCAGTGCCGATGCTAAAACAACATCATAACAATGAGAGAAGAAAGGCATTACACACCGGTATTGGCTGCTCAATACCTCATTCGTCTGTAGCATTAGGTTCGCATTGAGACTAGGACATCCTATACTGGTTTAGAAAGAATATCCGATTTGGATAGGCTCCAGATATGCATTATAATTATTGTATCAAAGGGATTTCCTCTTTAAATCATAGGAAAACACCATTCGAGGGATCAATCTTAGTATTGGAAGCAACTCCTCTCCAGAGAAGCGGGAAGTATTCTATTTTTCAAATTGTAATGTGATATTTGAACAGATGAATATAAAGAAAATTGCTTTGAGTATCCTTCTCTAGCACTTTTTCGTTCAGGGGAATCTTGTGAAGGAGGCCCGCCTTCTTCACAGATTCACCCGATAGTTAGAAGTGTGTTGAGTAGGTTTTGTTTATGCTTTTAAGCGTAGTTTTGCGAGAACCTTTGTTTTAATGGATTCAGCTTTGCTGAAACACTATTGACTCTGTTTTAGTTTATTGGATGAAATTTGTAATTCTTTTAATCGACATGTGTGATGATGATTTTATGAAATTTCTTGAGGCGGGTTAAAGAGTTCTGCTCGGGCAGGAAGAATCGGAATATCCTATCTTACATGAATTCATTTATACATGCTTGATGCTAGCCGGAGGCTTGAGATTTAAAGAGTTGTTCGATTAGCGAGGAAGGAATCCAAAACACCTTGTCTTCTATAGATTTCATTTACTTACGCAAGTGTGCTAGCCAGAGAATAGGTTAAGGTTCACCTTTCATGGTCGAGGAAGGAATCAAAACACCTTGTCTTAAGCCGGAATTTCATTTACATGCCAAGTGTGCTAGCTAGATATTGGGTTAAGAGGTTCCTGCTCGGACATGAAGGAATCAAAACACCTTGTCCTCTATAGATTTCATTACCTCACCGTAAGTGTGCTAGGCATAGATTGGGTTAAGGGTTCCTGCTCAGCAAGGAAGGGACTGCAACGCCTTGTCTTCTGTGGATTTCATTTACTGTTGCAAGTTTGTTAGCAAGAGACTGGGTTAAGGGTTTTTTCTTAGAAAGGAAGGGATCAGATTATATTGTTCTCTGTAGATTTTAATTTTTTTTCTGCAAGTGTGCTAGCCAGTTATTGGGTTAAGGGTTCCTGCTTTGAAAGGAAGGAACTAGGTGGCTTTATTCTTTGTGGATAGAGTTAATTGTTTTCTGCACATTCTTGTTTCCATGAAAGAGTGTTAGTGTTGAAGTCTCGTTTGAGAGTAAGGGGTCATGTTCGATTGAGAATAGTTGTTCTTTCCCATTGCAAGGTGTTATTTTAATGTAATCGAGTTCTTAGATTAATCTTTAAGATTTGCAATAGGGGAGTTACTTTCTTGTGATTTAATTAGGAGCCAGTTTATTCAAGCAAGTATGATTAGTATAATTTTATTTACTACAACACTAAGTTGTTTTGGAATTGAGCATATATAAGTCGTAGTTATATTTGAAATAAAAGAATTCCCTGAGTTGATAATTTATGTATCACTCAATTGTTTAAATCAATTAATCAATTATAATTGACCAACATTTTAGAAGCGCCATTCTTTGGAAGATAGCTATAGATTTCAAAAGCACTTACATCAATTTAATTTCTTTAGATAAAAGAATGCATGAAAAGACCCAAAAGATGTAACCCTCACAGTGGCAAAGGGAAAAGGAGGAAGAAGACTTTCCGGTGGCTGAATTGCATCAAAATTTGAATCTGCTGCTCAACGACCAAACCTTCAAAACAAAACTCCATTGTTTAGAGCAAATTTTGAGACGGGGAAAGAAGTTTGGAGTCGAGAGGCAGTCGAGGAAACCCGATGAGGACATTGAGGATAGAGCAAGTCTGTGAGGAGGTCAGACGAGGAGAACATGGATGAATACAATGAACAATTGCATCATGAAGAGCAAGTAGATTGAAGGAGAGGTAAAAGATGAAATTCTTTTCTACATTAGGATTTCCTGTAGGAATCTCTAGAGGCGGCCCCATATATGAAAAACATTCTACTCTCAGCATTGCCTAATTTTTCATGGTTTATCTTGAGAGGATCCTGATGAATTTACAGCTTTGAGTTTGATATATTATGTAGAAGTTACGATTACATTTCCAATGCTTTCAGAGAAACTGAAGTTTTTTTCCAGCAACACTAAAAGGAATGCACTAAGATGGTTTATGAGTCTTGGAGGCCATGTAATCACAACATGGGACAAATGAAACAGAAATTCCTGAACAAATGCCAGGACCTCTTGCGAGCGAGAGAAAGAGGAGGAGCTATTTAAATGATGCAGAAAGAAGGCGAGAATCTAGAAGACTTTGTAGAGGCTGCAATACAATCTACAAGATCCCATTCATCCCAATGGCAAAGTAGTATATTCCTCAAACTATTTTATTAAAGGAGTGAGGATGACTCTGCGGATACTTGATAGACATGCTTGGAAAAGGGGATGTATCCAAGGAAGATCATATGATGGAAATTGTCAATTTATGCAAAGATGTTCAGGGGAGCTTCAAGAAACCAGTTGAGCGAGGGACACCACATTTCAAGAGTCCAAAAATCATCGAGTGGGGGAGAAACAAGAGCAGAGATAGGTAGTCTCTTCACCGAAGATTTTAAAGGCTGAAATGTTAAGCTCTTTTGCCTCACAAAATGGATACCATGATTAAAAGTAAGCGAAGCAGAAGCAACCTTGTCTATATTTTTCCCTCAATGCAGAGATAAACACCCACCCGAAGAGAATGTCCATTGGACATGAAACCAATCTGCACTATTTGTGACAAGGATCATGATACCCAAAATTGTCCATCTTTGCCAGGATTAAAGCAGCATTGCGACCCAGCAGTTGGCGGGGCATCTGTCTGATGACACAAAGGAGACAATGGCAACCACGAGGACAGGTATGAAGACTCCTAGCATTGCCATTTTCATCTCTAATCGTTGGAATAATTATACGCTTTCAATCAAATGAGTTACCCCCTTACAATCAAATGCAATACAATAATCAAACAAATTACCCATCCACGCAACAAAATTACCCGCAGCAACAAACTTGCCACCCATGCAGCAAAATAACCCACCCTTTGTTGATCCCTCAATGTAGACCTCTTGGCCTCCCTGGCAATATCTCCAGAATCAATGGAATCCGAGGTGGAGGACAACAACCCCCTTTCAAACCAACTACCTCAATTCTCACAACCACTCTCCTTTCCAACAGGTACTCCTCAAAATAATAAAACGATGAGACCCCAACTACCAGTGCAGCCCTACTTTAACTTTGAATAATAAGGCATGCAGTGCATTGATATTTATAACCAGCCTACACTTTCCCTTATCCCTACACAATTCAACGATATCCATCTTGATCTTGGGAGAATAGTGGAATAACTATAGGTGATGTTACCTCTTCCATTAAAGAGCAAAAGAGCATAATGCACTGGTACAATCATCTCTATAATCTTCTTTGAAACAACATACCATTTCTTAAGAGTTTATTGACGAAACACGAACCACCAGCCTTTATTAATCTCCCTGGGGGAATTATCAAAATTTATATGTTAAGGAAATTCCTCTACTTCCAAACACTCCGCGATGTCCCTATCTATGCTAGGACAATGAGGAGATATCGTGTTAAAAATCTTGGTAGGGAAGCCAGGATCCCTTACAGTCCATGTTATGGGAGATCATGCGCATTAATGTCGGACAAGACTCCCCGATCAAATATGTGATCCTGGCCACCTACCATTCTGATGGGATTGTAAAAACAACTAATCCATCGAGTTCTGGTAGACCTAGGTGAAGCCATCGATATCATGACTTTAGAGACCTACAACTGTTACAATTACAATATGAAGTCAAAGAGACCCCAACCATCCTAGAATTGGTTGATCCTTCCACAATTAAACCGAGAAGAGTCATTTAGAGAACCTCAACATCTGTGGAATCTGGGGAATTATCTAGTCGATTTTATAGTGTTGCAACCTAAAACAAAGTTGGGGCCACCCTCTAATTTTGGCATGCCTTGGCTAGCCACAACAAACACTTTTATCAGCTGTAGATCAGGTTCAATGACAATTTCAAACGTTTATGAAATGAAGCATCTTACACTTTATCCTCATGCTGCACCCCTGGCTAATGTGTGAATTACTGTTTGGGTAGATTTTGAGGATCAACCTACTCAACCTCCTTGACTATGGGACAAGCTTTAAGTCTGAAAGACTCTCCTGAGGATGAAATCATCAATAATTTTATTCTGAGAGCCTCCTGTCACTCCACAGATTCGCAATCAGCTTCAAAGCTGCGTTATTTAGATCGATAAACAAAACCTCAGTTGAGAAAGCCCACCTCAAACACCCAAAACCATCTCATCCAAAAATATTAGTTTGAAATTGAACTTGGCAAATCATTAAATATAAACCCTCATTTGACGGTGCTAAACAGCGATTAATGAAGTTGCCGAGGAAAATAAAGAAACGTGCATGGGATTACCCAGACATGAAAGGAATCTCTCCCGACTTATGTACTCATAGAATATATAATGGGAATTGACCGATAATCATCCCAGCTAACGTGAATGAGCCAAACTTAAGAGAAATCACGAAGGAGGAACTTCAAAAAATTGCTTAATCCAGGGTTTATATATCCTATATCGGGCGGTGAATGGAATTGTCCCGTTTAATAGTTCCTAAAAATAGCGGGAAATGGAAGTATGTGTGGATTCTGAGCTTTTAAATAAATCCACTTTCCCGGAAGAAGACCACTTTCAACGCCATTCATTTGATCAAGTGTTAGATAATTAGATGAGGGAAAGAAATTTTTTCTCATTCTTAGATGGATTCGATTAAGGTACCTTGATTAAAATTGCACCTCAGATCAAGATAAAACCACCTTCCTGCTGACCCTTGGGGAACCTTTTCTTATATAGTTCTTCCATTTGGACTATATAATGCACCAACAACCTTCAAAGGCAGTTTTAGGAATTTTCTGATATGCTTAATGACTCTATGGAAATTTTATGGATGACTTACTCCTTATGGTATTTCTTTAGAACCTTTGGAAAACCTTGAGGAAGGTACTTAAAAGATGCATACAAGCCCAACTTTCCTTAAATGCAATGCCATATGATGATGAGTGAATGGATAGTTCTTGGACATTTTATCTCATCTCCAAGGAATTCAGGTAGACCCATCAAAATACAAGTCATTAAGAACATTCCTACTCCCAAGACCCAAACAGGGGTAAGAAGCTTTCTAGGACATCTTGGATACTCTGGGAAATTTAGTAAAATTTTCCAAATCAACTTCTCCCTATTTGTTTTACTGATGAAAATGCTGAATTCAATTGGACCAATTTCTGTCAAAGAGCATTTAATACATAAAAACATGAGTTATCTACAACTCCTATCCTTAGAGGAACTGATTGGACACTCCCCTTTCACATATCACCCTCCATGCTTCCCGGATACTGCTATAGAATTTGTCTTGGGAGAGGAAGAATATCACCTCCCTTATGCTATATTTCATCAGCAAGAATATGTCCCTCAAGCTCAGTGCTCTGATCCAACTTGAGAAAATTCTAGCAGTTATTTATGCAATTAATAAATTTAGACATTACATTACTAGCTATTCTACTTTTGTCCATGATCACTCAGCGATCAAATGCCAATGAATAAAGCCTATGCAAATGCTAGAGTCCTCACTTGGATAAGAGCTATTATTTGCAGGGTTGATATCTGGTGTAGATAGGCGGAAAGAAGAATGTAGTTGCTGATTTCCTTTCTTGATTGACACTTAATGATGATAACACAGTAGATGATTCCTTTCACAGTGAATATCTATTTGCGGTTTCTACTCACTCACCTTGGTATCTAGATATCGCTAACTACTTAGTGCAGTTACCAGCATCCACACCTATCCTACCGAGAGTAGAAAAGTATTGTTCATCAAAGGAGTGCTTGGTATACTTGGACAAAGTGGGTACCTTTTCCTCCTAGAGGAGCTGATCAAAAGGAAATCGAAGGTGTGTCAGAAGATGAGGTGTATGATATATTGAAAGCTTGTCATGATGGCCCTTGTGGAGGCATTTTTCTTGCTGACAAAGAACAACATATAAAATTCTTAGGATGCAAATTGCCTATTGGGCCTCACTTTTTTAAAGATGCAAATAAATATGTCCAAGGCACAGCCATTTGCCAAAGAGTAGGCCAAACTAATCCTTAGAGATGAAATGCCATTAAACCCGGTGAGTAGCAGAACCGAGCTGGAAAGATGGGCCTTAGACTTCATAGGACCCATCAACCCTCCATCCAATCAAAAGTTTATATGCCTAGTACGCACGGACTACACTTTGACTAAATGGTGGAAGCCAGGCACTCCGCAGGCGTGAAAGCAGTTATAAATTTCTTATTTAAAGACATCTTCACGAGATTTGGAATGCCAAGAGAAATTGAACCTGGATGGAGGACCTCCTTTTCTTCTCATGGGTTCAAAGCCACCCTTCAAATATCCTTATTCAACAGAGAATGAGCTACAACCATACCACCCCAAGCCAATGAATGATTGGAAATCACAAACAAAGTAATAGAATCCATTCTCCTAGCAGTGAAGGAAAGTAGAAAGGATTGGTCCTACTGACTCCTTGAAGCACTATGGGCCCTCTGGGCTACTGGAGAAATACTCTGAGTTTTCTCCTATGAATTAGTCTATGGAAAGAGTGTTGTCTTTCTTGTGGAATTTGAGATAAAAACCTTAAGGACTGTTTTAGCTGTCAACCTTGATCTAAGCGATGCACAAACAGCCAGGTTGCAATAGCTTAATGAACTAGAAGAAAAGACTAGATTCCATTCAGCAAACAACCATAATTCAACTAACCAAAGATCACAATGGCATGACAAAATATCAAGAAAAGGTTCAAGGTAATTGGGCTCTCTTTATTATGATTACCGATTCAAAATAATTTCAGGGTAATTTGCGTACAAGATGGTTGGGACCTTCTGAAGTAGACCACCAGTTTCCCCAATGGAAACGATAAGGCTCCTCTGTCGATGACTCGGAACTGCATTGCCTTAAATGGTCATGAAACAATCTGCGGCAGCCTATTTCTAAAGAAGATTTTAAAAGGCCACATGCATGGCGGGGCAGCCCATTTTATCTTCGTCGAGGGGGTTTCTACACCTAATAGCAATTAATTCTTTTAAGATTGATTTTCTTTAGTGTTAGATTAGATTAGATTCGTTTTCTAAATGATCCTGTCAAGAAATACCATGCTCTATTCGTACTGCGAGATTCGATCAAAGCACAGCCACCCGAGGAGAGGATGATTCCGCCAGGAGAGCCGAGCCTTCCACGATCTTTGAAACATGTTTATGTATTAACTTTCCGCGATGCTGAAACAACTTTGTTATTGGCAGTGAACTTCATACTCTTTGACACCATTGGTCAGCCCTCTTGACTTGCTTCTGAGGCTGAACAACCACCATTCTCCACTTTTGACTTTTCTCTGTTGCCGAAACACCACTTTCAGAAATTCGCCCTTCTTCTCCATTACTGAGACACCAAACTCACACCTTTTTTTTTTTTCCCCACCACGGCTCGAAAACATTTTTACCATTTCCTCGTCATCCTTCATCGACGAAACAAATCCATCCAACAAAGATTGGTTCACGCACCACATGCGATCTTTGAAACACATTTGCTGCGTACTTTGTTGACTTTCTCCATTGTTGAAACACAACTGTTCAACACTTTTTTCTTCCACTCCCGAACACTACGGTCCACCATTTCCTCACCATCCATCATTGGCGAAACAATTCCGTCCAACAATTGTTGCAGCTCTTTTCCATTCTTTGAAACACCATTGTCTGACAGCCCTTCATCATTTTTTCATGATCTTTGAAACACCATTGTTCATCACATTTGACTTTTTTTTCCGCGATCTTTGAAACACCACTGTTCAACATATTCGACTTCTTCCCAATCTTTGAAACACCTTTGTTGACCTTTCGACTTTGTCAAATCTTTGAAACACCAGCATTCCAACGCACGGCTTTCTTCCGATCTTTGACACCATTTCATCGCGTTCAACTATCTACAACAATTGTTCGTTCTTCTCATTCTTTGAAACGATCTTTCTGCGTGGTAAATTGGATTCTAAGCCTCGGATTAGAGTTCCTTCGACCCAGGCCATGAACACAATCAAAGGTCTCACCACGACAACATCACCGCAGGGCGGACCCGTCTCACGGTTGGTGAGCGAATCAATAGGTAAAGCGAAGTGCGTAAATATTGTATAATTAGGTTAGACTATAGTTAATGAAAAGATTTTAAGTCGTTACTTGACATTTCAAAGTTACCACCCTATTACTAATCTCACTTGGCGAAATACGTCAAATCCACAATATACATCATTTCATCCACGGGATTCTACGCTGCCATCCCCTTCATCGCAGCACTTTCGCATTTAACCGCTATTCGCATATAATCCTTGGAAAACTTACTTTGTGCGGTGATACACAAACTCTTCGGCGGTATCTTACTAGGCTGAAGTAGCCATAGAATTTGTCGCGCTTTAAAGAACCCATACCATGATCTTTGCTTTCGAGCACTATCGGTAACCATCAAATCTTGAGAACCAGCCGGTAGGAAGCAATTACTTCTAGAGGCTTCATGGATATAATGAATGGCAAGTACTACAGTTTGCCTGAAATGTTTAGGAGAACCACTCTGTCGTCACAGGTGTCCGCATATCTATAATAGAAGAAGACATATCAGATGTCTCAGGCCTCCCCATCCGTGACACCGAAAGAATTGACGAAAGAATATCATTGGGGATTTCCAGCAGAGTTTCTTCCTGGCGAGGAAAGAATTGTATTGAAGGGCATAGGTGTTCAGCTCAGTTCTTTGCTCACCAAGTGGCGGAGAATTAAGCGGATTCATCCAAGCACTACGACTGCGAAGGTACATTTATCGAATAAGTCCTATCTCGACACGACCCTTTGCTTTCTGTTTAAGGCATAACGGACGGTCAATCTATTATTTGTTGGGCTGTTTAAAGAACATGACACATTATTAGCCGAAGGAAAAGATCAACCCAATCGCTTACCCACCACCCGTCTTTTTCAATTACTCATCAGCGGGGGTTTTGAACAACAAACCATCAGCGAAATAACCAGCCCATAAACCCTCAACGGTGCTTGAAATTCCCCGGGAACAGCAATGAAACCCCGGGCGTCGAAGTACCCATATCATACAGGAACCCTATGCGGTCAGTCATTTCCTACCCCACGATCCACCATACCCTGCGGTCATCACTCCGCCCTTCCTTATTCGGTGATGACTCACGAACGAAAAATATCCCACAACCTTATCATTCAGGAAATACCTCCACGAAAATGAAAATAGGGTGCCCCCTTTCCACCCTTCTTGCGCAAAAGTGAACAAGAGCCTCAATAGGCCACCTTTTATGACCACTACCCTAGACACCCCACCAATTCGACTAACACCCGTCCACCCAAGCAACACTCCACCGGGATCTTTGCCTATTCAACCTCGGTGGTACCAACACGAAACCGACCACCCGATGTAGGGATGAAGGAACCAAAGCCCGGGGTATCATTTGTTTTGAAGTAGATGTAAACACAACGGCTACCTATTCATTGGATGAAACACAAGAACCAACCTTGCTTGGTATTGAAGAAATTGAATACGAAGGAATCTGAGACCACGGATCTTTCCTTCACCACCTCTTCAAATAAAGTAGGTGAAACACAACCCATTCAATCATCGATTAGTTGAAACACAGAACCAACAACGTGTGAAATTGAATTCTGGGGCTCGAGATGTTGCAACACCACTCTCCTCAAGTGAAGTAGGCTGAAAAACCAGCTACCCATGTAGTCATTTGAAACACAAGAACCAACCAGTGACATTGACATTGAGATTCGAGGAATGAGAGGTTGAGGGTGTTGAAACACTACTCTTCCTACACCAGGAGGCCGAAACAAAGGCATCAGTAGCCATTCTTGTAGCTGCTCCACAAGCACATCTCATGAGCTATGGCTGCAACAAAAGAACCAGTCACCTCTAAATCCAAACAAACAATGGCTGATGTCTTGGAGGAAAACAACTTTTAAAAGTCTCAATTGGAAGCATACAGCAAAGAATTAGCCAGGGCAAGGAAGCATATGAAAAGAACTAAATATGTACACCTTATCCCGAACAACAAACTTGTCATAGGAGACCACAGAGAGCGTGTGCAAAGAATACATGTTGCCAGTAGCGATGTTACCATGGTGAGGCTATAAGGTGATTCAAGTCCCAGTGTTGGGGGTAGCCCCTACTCCTTCACCTTTGAAGTCAAGGAAGAACCTGCTTGCCAGCACAAAGACTAGGCCCTAGCAAGCTCAAGGCTGAGCATCTTTGCAACACAAGAACCTTGAGCCCTAGCAATCCCAGTGAACTGTGCAACACGGAATCCAGCAGGCCCTCTCAAGCTTAAAACTGAATCTTGCATTGCACCAATAGAAGCTCCTACTGTTGTCAACAGAATTTGTTGAGACGGTGCCCATGGAGAATTTACACCTCCCAACTGAATAAAATATCTCCTTCCGGGGGCAATCTAATCAAGCCCTACCACATCCCACTACTTGTATTTGAAACCGATTCCATTGTATGGGATGAACCATGAAAATACAAAAATGGGTGAAAGGAATATCTTGAAACACAAGCCAAAACACACAAGTGCACAAACAAATCTGGATAAATCAAAATTTCTCAAATTGGGAAGTATTAGAACAGATACGCCAAGTAGCTCATGAGCTTAAGAGGAAAAACAAAGACTTGAAGAATGATTGGTCTGAGGTATTTGCTTTGATCTGAGAGCCCTACGTACAAAACCATCTTACAACTTCTCCTTATTCTGATGGAGAGACTCCACATGGTTTAGGATCAAGTCCATTATAGAGTAAATTACATGAGAGTCATTCAATCAGCAGTTTATCAAAGGCTTTATGGCTGCCTGCTAAGGATCAACACCTCCTCTATGAGGCATGCTTTCATAATGAGTCTATTCCAGAAAACAGGTTGCTGAACATAAATCCTCTTCTTGGGGATGTTCAACTTCGAGCATTTCCCTCCTTTCTCCTCAATCAAATCATTTGTCAAAGTGACTTTTAGAACACCAAGCACAATGAGAATGTCGCCTCCTGGATTAGGCCGAGAACCAGAGGAGGGCAGCTACCTTTATCTCACAATATTATGAGTTCTTAAAACAACAGGGTGGTGAACATGTTCAACAACTACAATCGACAGTGCTTGAGTTGTGAGCATCATCGAGATCCATAGAGGTTCACATATCGGGCCTAATAACTGTTTTGGTGACAATCCACCCGGAGACAACAACACAATCCTTTTTGGTCCTGCCAACTTAGAAGTAACAATTTCCAAGATACCCAATTATATCCAGTGTATGAGACATTGTCTTTGAAAATTGGATGAGATACTGTTTATTTTTCCCATTCTCTGGTTGCCAATACAAAGATATCAAGTCGTTATAATTTTGCCCCAAATGAAATACTAACATCATGTAAAGGTTGCGGCCCAGTCTGTGAGGTTGAGCATGCATGAGACAATACCTCGGAGTTATAGCGAGTAACTTACATGATCAGAGTAGGTATCGGACTACGATTCAGTGAAGTTGCTGAGGATATAACCAACCGGAGTTGGGGAGGATGTTATGACCACACAATGTGCCTTTTTTTCCTATACTTTTGCCACCATTATACTCTTGATCACCCTACATTTTACAGGATTCTACCTATCACTTTTATCGATCATCTCAAAGACCTAGCGTCCCTTCTCATTACTATCGTTTAATCACATTTTGCACAATATTTACATCACTCTCGTATAACCATTGATTAGAAATGCATAAGTGTAAAAAACTGCAGATTAGCATTTGAGGCCTATTATTGAAACACAGAAGCATCAGATGCGTTATTCTTTGGAAACAGAACTGATGCTAAAACGAACACTTCTCTGATCACGAGATTCGCGGATGCTGGAAACGGAGCTACTCCTTATAGTTTGAGGATCGGAATCTTTGAAACCGCAATTAGATTACGGTCTGAGTCACGAGATCTTTGAAACCATGAACTGTTACAGTCGAGTTCGCAGAATCTTTGAAACAGAGAAACGCGAGAACCAGCTGATGGTGAAACACAAAGGAAGATCGCAGTCAGTAGTCAACAGGTCGGCGCCAATTCACGTGTTGAAACAACCCAGCGAATTTGTGATCTTTGAAGCGGCCTGCAACAACTTGAGAAGAAACACACGACCCATAGCTAATACCTCATTCAACTCTGTAATAGCATTAGGTTGCATGAGACTAGGACATCCTATCTTTGGTTTTAGAAAGAAGATCCGATTTAGGATAAGACTCATATATGCATTGTAATTATTATCGAAAGGATTTCCTCTTTAAATAAGAGAAATCACCGTCGAAGAGATCCAAGTTTGATGTATTGAAAAACTCGAGGAGAGAGCGGGACGTATTCTATTTTTCCCAAATTGTAATGTGATATTTGAACAGATGAATAAAAGGCTGCTTTGGTAATATCCTTCTCTAGCTTTTTAGTTCGGGGAATCTTGTGAGAAGGAGGGCCCACCTTCTTCACAAGATTCACCCGTGGACTAAGAAGTGTCTTGGTCACAGTTTTGTTTATGTTTTGTTTAACTGTAGTTTGTTGAAACATTGTTTTAATGGATTCCTCTTTGCTAAAACACCTCGCGACTCTGTCTTAGTTTATTGGATGAAATTAGTAATTCTTTTTATGGCAATCTTGTGTGATGATTTTATGAGGCTAGAAAGAGGCTGGGTTAAAGGTTCTGCTTAGGCGAGGAAGGAATGCGGAATATCCTATCTTACGTAGAATTCATTTATACGCGGTGTGCTAGCCGGAGGCTTGGTTAAAGGTTCCTGCTCGGACATGAAGGAATCAAAACACCTTGTCTTCTATAGATTCATTTACTTCTGAAAGTGTGCTAGACAGAGACTGGATTAAGGGTTCTGCTCGGGCGAGGAAGAATCAAAACACCTTGTCATACGTGGAATTTCATTTACATGCAGAATTGTGCTAGCCGGTGGAGTTAAGGGTTCCTCGGACAAGAGGAATCCACCTTGTCCTCTATAGATTCATTTACCTCTATAAGGTAGTAGCCGAGGTATTTGGTTAAGGGGTTCCTGCTGAGAGAGGAAGGGATTAGAACATTCTGTTCTCTGTAGACTTCCATTAACTACTGCTGCGGTTGTGCTAGTTAGAAACTTCGGTTAAGGATCCACCTTCGAAGGAAGGGATCGGCGGGGCCTTATCATAAACCCTCAACCTTACAAATTGGTAACAAAAGCGAAATAAGGCTCAGGCTCCACCTTAGAAAGGAAGGAACTAGGTAACATTCTCTGTCGGATAGAGTTAATTGTTTTCTGCATTCTTGTTTTCATGAAAAGAGTGTTAGTCTGGGGAATACGTTTGAAGTAGGGTCTTGTTCTCACGATTCTTGGAGATAGTTGTTCTTTCCCATTGCAAGGTGTTATTTTAATGTAATCCGAGTTCTTAGATTAATCTTTAAGATTTGCAATATGGGAGTTACTTTCCTGTGATTTAATTGAGCTTCAGTTTATATATATATGACCCTTTTTTAAAACATATTAAGTTGGACTTGGATGGTTTTAACAAGTTTAACCATAATGTCTTTAGATTCCAATATATATTTTTCTTCATCAACTCCCACAAATACAGAGCCGGATCCCCATATAGTCCAGCTATTCTACTCATCCTTCCTCCTAACCTAGCAACATCGACCTATTTGTCCTCTGCTTTAGAACTATCTTTAGATACATTCCTCTTGACCTAACTCCAAATAGAACCCAAATGAGAGTGGAAGTCTGGCTATCCTGACCAAGCTTCCCTAGCAGGGCACTGACAGTCCTCATCACACACGCAGGAGCATGAACCAACTGCTTGTCCTCCGAGGACTTAGGGTTTCGGAGGATACAGTGGGGAAATGCCTCCACCTCCTAATCAGGTCTAGGGTCACCCCTCGATGGCCCACCTACAATGGAGGATACAGGTGTCAATATAAATTCCCTTTGTGAGGTGTTGACCACAGTTACATTAGGAGAGGTAGAGGCACTGAAACCATGCATTATGATATGTTGCATTTTAGACATAACCCAGGGACGAAGTTTCCTGAAGTGTTGGTGTATGTAATGACCCTTTTCTTATTAATATGAATAATTTCATAAATAATCTAAAACACTAGCTAAGTGCTAATTAAGTATTATATAACCTTAATTAATTCTAAGTTATTAGTCAAATGGGTTTGATTATAATTGGTAGTATGATTAACTCCTTGATTAAGGGTTAATGAAGGAGTAATTATTAAATGAGACATTAAATGATTAAGTTTTAAATTATTGGTTAGTGATTAAGTGATTATTAATTAAATAATTGATAATTATGTATAAAACAAATGGGGGAAAATAAAATATGGGTTTAAATGGGTTACGTATCCCGCGGGGACTAGCGTAAACCCATCATCAAAGGAACATTAATTAAAGGATAAGATAATTAATATGAAATAAATGATGGATGGAGCAGTAATAAGGAGATAAGGTGTTTGGTGGGGAGTAAAGGTGAGAGGGCGGTGAAGGAGGCGCATAAGGAGGGGGAGGTTGGAGATGATGAGAGGTTGTGACATTTTTTGGAAGAGATGATTCTTGTGATAGTTTCCTTTGAGCATTTGTGCTAGAAAGTTATCAAATAACATTTATTATCTAGCATGAGAATAAAGACTTTTTATTTTATTTATTGTTGTTTAATACAAGTCATTCATATTTAGTTTTATTTTAATATTTTCCCAAAATATCTACATAAAGGAGGTGGATGGATAATGATGAGGTGGTTGAGGACACTTGGGGAAGTGTGTATGAAAACTTGATAAATAGGGAGAAGGATGGAGAGGTTGGGGCATGATGAGAGGTTGTGACATTTTTGGACGAGATGATTCTTGTGATAGTTTCCTTTGAGCATTTGTGTTTTGCTGTTCTTGGGGTCACGGGCACGG
The DNA here is from genome assembly GCA_010110895.2 of Picea sitchensis. NCBI lineage: Eukaryota > Viridiplantae > Streptophyta > Pinopsida > Pinales > Pinaceae > Picea > Picea sitchensis. The sequence goes on along the minus strand of SNQJ01S0179092.1, from coordinate 3,031 downwards.
AGGGCCAAGAAACCGAAAGGTTTCTTGGAGCTAGGAAGCCGGCTAGGCTCCTAGTTGGCAAGGAGGATTCCGTTGTTTCACTCTGGGAAAGCGGGAAAAGAATGCTTGGAAGCACCCAGGACTACAGTACAACCGGCGAGCTTCGACAAGCTAAGGAGGAGGTATTTTTCAGTGATATTTTGTAATTGATGTTTTGAGTATACTTATGTTTGAAGTTCTTAAATCTTGAAGTTAGCCTACTACTTATTTCATCATGTTATTAGATTTATCATTGAGAAAATGTAGAATAATTGTGTAAATGAAAATGGAATAATGCTAAAACGAAGTTGTTATTGTGTATGTGTTCGAGTAAATTGTTAATTGCTTAGCATCCTGTGGACGGGTGCTACATTCTCGGTCCAAGATTATCCAACATAGCTTTAGGGCTATCCACGTTGGACATTTCTGCAGGGTCCTCTATAACAAGGAGGTCCGCCGACCATTCCTTGTAAATATACTCCAAGTCTTCTTCTGACAACTTGCAGTACGAATGGAGTTGTTGTTTGTGCTCATCATCCTACACTGTGATATAGGTGAAGTGGCGGTCCACATTGAATTTTATCAAAGGTCTAAACCTATGAAGTGTGTTTGAGGTGAGGTACGGTGTAGACTGTATTTCATTCTTCAATTGGTTGTAATAGGCGTGGAAGACAACATTGGACTACCACTACTTGTTCATGTCGCTAGAGTACCACAACGTATAGAACTTCGCAGCTAGTGGTTCGAAGGGTTCTATCTCTGGAAAAGTGGCACCTTCTGGTAGCTCCCAGGTGGTGAAAGTGATTAGTATGAGCAACCAACTAAAGTGGAACTCATACCCTTGGTCTTGCACTTCCCTGCAATCAAACTCTAGCTGGTTTACAAGGTATTGAAATCAGTTCATCTATAGTCCCTTGTCACACTTCCTTGTGAGGTCAACTACGAATCCAGTCACTTGTGTTGGTTTGTTCTTGCGAACTATCTTGCCCACGATCAACTGACAAGCAAGGTGCACTGCACCACTCTATATAGAGGCTACCTTGTAGCCTCGCGTGCCTTTCTTGACATCGCCATAAGTTTATTTTATCCTCTGTGATAGTGCTCGGTCTGAGGTCTTTCCAGGGTAAAACTCTTATGGGTCAGGGCCTTGCATACTAAGTCCTGTGATCCGATTGATCAAGGTCGGATCCACAGTGATGCGACAATCCAACCATAAGTATCCTCTGTGGTAGCATGACAACAACAACTTGATGCATGAGTTGACTTCCTGGTGTCTACTGAAGTGTGGGATATTCATTACATTAAGCAGTGTGGACTGCGCAAGGTTCTAGGTCCATGACTACGGAACAATCTTAGAATTCTTTCCTTTGGTCCTGTTTAAGTACTTATGTGAGGCTAACATGTTGTAAACTTTATGATCTCCAAGGTTAAAATCACTGAATTTCAGTGCTACAAGCTTATCCTATTCATCACGAACTGTGCGCACCCCTTTCGGAAGGTACACGGTGATCAAAATGTACTCGAAGTCTTGAGGTACACTTTCATGGTTGATGGCACCGCTTAGAGGTGGTAAATAAGTAGGTATAATGCATGGGATAAGTTTGGCATTTGCAATTTCATCCATGTGCTTAGTCTGTTTCTCATCAGTCGATCGGGATGGACCAACGCAAGCAGTGGAAGGGGAGGCCTGGAGTCCTCTTGTTGATGATCCTCAGACTCCTGTAGATAATCCTCGCTCCAACATGACTCTCTCAGTCATTAAGTCAATCAAAACTTCTTCAACTACTTTCTCAACAACGTTGATCTCGTCCGACATACAAGCTTGGGTCAACTATCTTGGGTGTGAAATGAATTTAGAGACTACATTGAATGGTATGGGAATAAGGCAATGATCACAGGGTGAATTAATTTCAGGTTTCGGGCTCAAATTCTCCCTTAGAAAAAGTATTCTCGGTGCATGGTGTGATGGACTAAGTAGGAAAACTTATCAACGGTCTTCTTGCAATGGGTATGAGGCTGCATTAACTTATGTTTTGTTTGTTATGGCATGGTCTAACGGTCTAGTGGCAAGCCATAAATGCTTTCTGACCTGTTCAGAGTGGCAGTCAAACAGTTATATTGGCTTCCAATGGCTATATTACTTCGCCTCGGTGAAGTGGCATATGTCGTTGTTCTGATATCCCGACGAAGCTCCAATTCTGCAAAGTGTCTTGCTGTGAGGTACCCTCTAGGATCTTCTGTAATTTTTCAATCTTAGCCTTCTTATTACTTATCTTTCTAGCCTTCTTTCCAGTGAGCTTCATCTCGGTGATTCTTTTCCCATTTTGATTCTTATTTTCCTCGAACATAGTCACTTCGTGTTGGTGAGATTCTCTCCTAGGGTTTAGGTATATCACTTCTTCTTTGTCTGGGGTAGAAATTTCAGCCTTTTGTGTAGCTTTGGCCTTGACATCCGGGCTTCTAGTGTTAGATGGCTTCAAGTGGTTCTCTTGTTCTTCTATCAACTGTGCAATCCTTTTAGTCATGAAATCTTTTAACTCTTGTCTCTGCTGTTCTAAAACCTCTTCTTCTTCCTTCTTTTTGGCTTGATCTCTTTCAATCCAAGGTTTTCGAAGTAGCATAGTAAATGGGGCGTTGTCCTCAATGAATTTTATAATCTCAAAATCTTCTTTTGTTGAAGTTCCATTGACTGTCATAGGTATTTGAGCAAGTTTTCCACATAACATCATCAGTTTTCCTCTGAATAGTCCTATTCCTCCCAATGAAGGAATCATGGCAGGCTTCCCTATATCTTCCCAAGTTCTTTTTGGCATAATGTTCACTTGTGTTTCTTCATCAAGAATACAATCAATGTCGAAGTCCCCTATTCTTGCTTCGACTTGCTCCTTTTCTTTGAAGATCTCTGGTAATCATACATCTTTATGTTCCTTCAGGGTTTCTTTCATTTGTATTAATACTTTATCTAGTTCTTGCTGGGTTTCTACCTTTTCTGGATCTACCTTATGGTCTTCTT